>JASCZW010003395.1:0-27286 GCA_034211315.2 Aedes japonicus | reverse complement strand
TGTTCTGGCCTGATTTGGCATCATGCCACTATGCTTAAACTGTGATGGCGTGGTACCAAGCAAATCAAGTGGACATTGTACCAAAAACCTCAAACCCGCCAAATTGCCCAGAGCTACGACCAATCGAGAGATATTGGGCTCTGATGAAGCGGAAGTTTCCTGGAAAGAAGCAAGTAATCAAAGACATCAAACACTTCCAGCAAATTTGGACAAAGACGGCTTCTACGATTTCTGAAGAGTCTGTACAAACCCTAATGGACGGAGTTAAGCGTAAAGTTCGAACGCTAATACCGAATAACTATGTTTCGTCTTCACGAATTGTTAAAACACATCCCATGAATCTGAAATAAACAACTACGACGGAAATATAATGCGAAATTTATGTTTCATTCATGTTTTGAGGTGTCCGGATTGTTGCGGATACAGACCTTAGTTTTCATCGCTATTTTATGCGATTTTACTGCCACCTGGTGGCGACCTGTCCATTGAAAATCATAGCACCCCTACTGATTACATTAGGACTTTGACAGCGATATCAGTTGTTTTGCAGAAGCCGTGTAAAACCTCCGTCCGCCTTCTTTGTTAACCATGGCTGTAGCGCACCGGTATTGTAACGTGAAGGCTGCTATCTCTTACATTTGTTTGTTTTTAAACGAAGCATCCCGTTTGTCGTCACAGTCGCTTTGTCTAACATTTCCGTGAGAGTAAATTAAATCAGAAATACACATTGCAAAACTTAAGATCAATAACAAGCTGAAATTTTGGTCATGTACGTCTGTCTCATAACCTGCTAACGAGGTTGTGATCATAGCAATCGACATGTTTTGGTTGATTGTTTTCGAGAGCGGATGGGTAAAACGAAAGAGCGAGTTGAGGAAACTGAAGTTTACAGCAAATTGTGCACTGACCTATTTCACTTCGCCCATCCACGCATGCTCGGAATCGCACTCATACAATATTGTTAGACTATGTACAGATTGTGGAGCTGAAGAAAACATTTTCATGATCGGAAAGCAATCCGCAAGCCTTCAATAAGTCCCTGCAATTAAGAACTTTATTCCATGGCTATGACATTTTCTGAGTCTTATGCTCGTTTCTGAAGGTAAGTTCCTTGCTAGAGGGGAACGAATTAGCGCAGTGCAGAACAAGAGGGGTACAAGAGGATACGGCGGAGCTCAAGATCGAACTAGGCGATTCGTCGAAAGTGAAACTTTGGAAAGAAAAAACCTTAAAAAAGCGCCAGAAGTGGGACAACAAATGCAAATCGATGCTGGTGGCACGCAATCACGACGATCAAGTAGACCTTGAAGGTGGACGTGAAACCCCCAAGCAAATGTGGGACGCGTTAGTGAGGATCTCTGAAAGAAAGAGCGTTGCAAAGCGTCTTCACTTGAATTGGGAGATGCATGGGCTCAGTTACACGGAAGGTTACAGGGAAGCGATCATTTCAATTAATTGTCAATTACTGTTGTCGCTGAAATCCGAGTATGAAGATGTGGCCAAATCCAAGAAGCAGATGATCGAAAAACCAATGAAGGAGCTGAAGAATATCCCAACATCGTTCTTCTCCACGGCTATGGCCAAATTCCCGGTTAACTCCCGTAAGGCCGCTCGTTAGGATGTGGACGCGTTTTAGTAAAGTGATCAATAATTGTAAGATTTTAGGAAAATTTGTTTCATGGAATTATTTTAGGTACTATTATCCCTTTCGAAAACTGTTTTTTTAAATGCAGACGTCATCTAAATAAACATAACCTAAACAAACGACGGATTATATCCGAAATTCCACACCGCACCGACACTCTGGATTGGCTCGCAACCCACTCAACATTGAGTAAGCTGGATGATGGATATCTTCCCGTGCGGGAGAGTGTCAAAAATAATACATTTCAAATTAACTTTTTACCCATTTTCTAACTGTGGCATCAGACTGCTCGCGAACATGAAGCAACCGCAATTTTACACTTTATGAATATTAATCAACTTGTAGCACCAGTTAACTTGGCGAACGCCGTGTAACGTTGAATTATTTATCCTTCCTCATTCAAGCCAACGCTTGGGTTTGAGTTGACAGAATATGGCGTCACGTCGTCGTCGTTGTCGTCTTCGTCTTTGCCGTCTGAGATAATGCCGTTGTTTGTCGCAAACAACTTTCCTTAACAAAATTCCAGTCGAACTTTCAGCCCAAAAGACGATAAGCGGCGGCGGCATTCGGGTTCGTGGTTCGATGCTCAAATATTGTTCCTGTCTGAGTTGGTTCTCCCAACACGCCGTGTTTACCTCTTTCATCAGATAGGACGACACCGGTGGAGATAAGAAGAAAATTTCATCGCTTTCCAAGACTGGGTTCAGAAGCCCTGAGGCCATTAAGGCGAGGAGGAAAAAACTCCAAAATGAGTTGCACCATTTTGGAAACGAAAGTTTTTCTCGTATCACGCCAGATCTAAGTATACCACTTCGATTTTGGCGATGAATATCAATGTGAAGTATAATCGGCATTACCGTAATGGCAGTCGAGTGGGAAATTTAAAAGGTTTTCCACGTTTTCGTTTCTTTTCCGATAAAATGAAAATGACAAACTTTTCAATTATGGTTTCAGTTGTCAACTTGCCCACTTCAAGGCGGTTGAATGGCAGGATGAGCTATTGGAGCCGAAAGTAAATCTACAACGTCTGCATTAAAAAAAACAGACAGTTTTCGGAAATAGTTCAAAAGATAACCCCGAATACATGAAAAATATTATTGATCATTTTACAACAATACTTCCATACCCTAACGAACGGGCTTACGGCAGTTAGCCGGGACCTTGGCTATAGTTGTACAAAAGAACATTGTTGGGATATTGTTGGGATCTTTTTCGTTTTTCGATCAGCTGCTTCTTTGGAAACATTATTGTTGGAATGGATTCTGGAATGTGTTAAGTAGGCTCTGGCTTCTGACTACTAACGTCCTTAGGGACATCAAATTTATAAAGAGCAGTGAAAAACTGGAGCCCCGGGAGCTGCCGGAAGTCTGCTTTTACATACGTCTCATCATCCATAACGAGGCAATGTGGTTTCGTCAACATCTGGGTGTAGATCTTCCGTGCACGTGTTTTACCTACCGTATTCTACCGTTCATCGCAATTAGGCGCCTCTTGAAAGCTTGAACTACCCGCTTGTGATCTTAAACACGGATCTTCTAGGTACGTGCGCAAAGTTTCTTTGCGCCGCTACTGTTCTTCCGACTCCATCTTCGCAACGATTGCACATCTGCTACACAGAGAGGAATTTGATGGTCAATTTTACCATTATTGGGGGTTAGGATGACTATTGCAGCATAGTGATTTTGAACCGACTATGATCATAGTCAAAAATACCATTAAAAATAGTTGATCCAACATTTGCCATAATGTCGCAATAGTCCTCGTTACCATGATCATAGTCAAGAATGCCATGAACGTGGTGAATTCGTCTATTTTCATAGTTATTGTAACCATTATATGCAATAGTCACCTTGACCATGATTTAATTGTCGGTATAACGATATAATTTTTCTCAGAGTAGTGAAACTTACACAACGTAAACAAATACACGTTGAACTAATTCCACCAGAAATTTCAATAGAAAATACCCAACGGGGGTAAAAAGTTACAGCCATTTAAAAGTGGTGCAACCTTGAACCGCGAGGCTCACGTACACATTAAAAAATGATCAAGAATTTCAGCAAAATGATTTACTGAGAAGCCAATAGCAATATTACGTTTTACTGAAAATCAGAAATTTGGTTTGTTTTTGCTGGAAACCAGTAAACTGGCCCAGATTGCTGAACACTCAGCATCTTTCACCACCTTAATGTCAGTCCGTCAAATTAAGAAAAAAGAAACCAGGATCGCTTTCATTGTTTTTTTCTGCAGCGCTCGTACAGTTTGCATCCGGTTTAATTAAAGTTTTGTATAAAAATTGTATAAATTCATGACGACTTCATAGATTCGGAAGAGCAGGAAGCTCTGCTCAATCTTAAGGCAGACCGTTGTGATGTGGAGGAGTTGTTTGGTTAGTAAAGCATATAATAATAATTCTATGTTTTCTACAGTGTCGACCAAAATGGGGTGGATCAACCTATAAGCCAAGACATTTTTCAGAACTAATTTTTCTTTGAAAATACTACTGACAATCATTTTCAGCCTGAAGACGACGTCGAACAATACGCTTCTGGCTTCTCGAGCAAACTCGATCCTTATTATCAAGGCACCGCACCATGAGAAAGTGTAAATAGCATCTTTTTGAAGCTTGGCAAAAGATACTGAAATATCGTTACAAATTTTGGAAGAAACATGATTTTGGCTGGTTTTTCAGTAAATTGTTGAGCTTTTGCTGAATTCTACCAGCAAAGTGCCGTCAAATCGATGGAGCACGGCAAAATTCAGCAAAATGTTGCTGATTTTCAGCGAAAAAAATTTGGTGTGTAGAACCGCGTTGGTGTATAGTAATAATGGTATGATCTAATGTATACATACTACAACACATATAGTCGGTTAATATTGATATGTTTTAATATGAGTATGTGAATATATATTTGGTTGAATAATCGAACTCTTAAACCCCAACTCTTTTCAACTATTTTGGGATCCTAATAAGAACCGGTTTTGTCATTTGATGCCGCAGGGGTGGTCTAAGCAACGCCTACTATCATCAAGTTCCAGATGTTCTTAAGTCCGATGGCTCGGCTGGTGATTTATAGCCTTTAACAAAAAATGTATAATAGCTTCATGGTGATCCTGAACAGATTTTGTTATGATTGTAGTGTACTTGTTCTCGTGAAAGTTATTTAAAGCAGATAAAATGTAGACCCGAGGCGATAACTCACACTCACAACCCAGCACCAATCCGGTCTTACTTTGACTCCCATACCACAGGTACGGACGGTACCTGTTAGGCAAAGCATTGTGCGAACCACTAGTTGAGAGCAAGTGTTGAACACTGAAATCAATTCGATTGGCCTCGCATGCTAAATTTAGCAACTACGACGCAAAATTCGAAAGAAGGGACGGGCTTCAATTATGAAATCAGACACCGGCAACAAAACAACAATATTTTGCAGCCAAAGTGTGTGGCTATAGCCGTATAAATCATGGAATGGCATCTAGTAAAATAAAAAGAAGAAGGCAATTCGAGCTATTTGATACCCTTTTTTGAGGACCCGGAAAGGGAAAACTATATTTTCAACCTGTGCATATGCACAATTGTATGGTCGCAAACGAATGTCATTTTTAAAGTAGAAATTTGAACTACTTATACAAATAGCACTTAACTGAGATTTTAATGCAAAAATTTTGTAAGTTTGGTGTATAAATGAAATCATTTTGTTCAGTCAAACGAGAGTTATAAGCATTAAAAAACCTTTCGCTTCAGCGTAACTTTCTCATTTTTCAAAATTTTGAAATGACACCCGGTATAGAAAAGAGAAACGTAGTCTTACGTTAAAATTGAATCGAAGGTGATCATGCGCTGGAGAGCAAGTCCCAAAGGTTTCTGACCCAGATGGGAAGAAAAACATGCTGAAAGTAGATAGAAACTGGGTCGATCTACGAGTATGTAAAGACAGGCACAAAGTCCATAAGGAAACCAAGGAGATAGTGATGCGGGTCCAATCGGCCGTAATTTCAGCTGAACACGAGTAGGACGCCCCGAGGATGAGAGCAGAGAATGCCGAAGAGGTTCTGGAAGACATCTAAAAAGCAACAGAGAAGGCAACAGTTGAAGCACTCATGACGCCGAAGGAATCCCTTGAATCCACGCTTGGCGAGAAGAAAAATGGATGCACTAGGAGAGGATGAGGAGCTTAAAAAGCATAAAATTGACGAGGAGAAAAGGGAATATAGTGTATGGTGCACTGTCGGCAACCAGAAAAAGAAAAAAATGATAAAAAACAGCAGTAAGCGAAAACGTCAGATGAGCAGAAGAACCAGATACCTCAGCGTCGTTGGGAGCGATGTGAAGGCGACGCTCTGATTGTTGAGGTGAACAGTGAAATGACGTACACTGAACTCGGAAAAGTGAGAGCTGCTCCGGAGTTGGAGGAACTAGGGGAGAATGTGATTCAAATCTGGGAGCGTGAAGCAGACTGAAAAAATGTGTGTGTCAAGTGGAGCCAGATTTGAGCTGTCACAAACTGTCTAATGAAGCCAAGAGATTCATCTAGCAGTAAATTGGAGGTATTGATATAATATATAAACTATTTACTTGCTTGAAAATAATGCGAACCAAAACGTTTTCGTGTTTTCATTGCGAAAAAGACTGGAAATTCGCAACTTTGTTGAGTGTTAGGCATATTTGATCATAAATTTATCCACTTAAGAAAATCCGCAAATGTTCCTAAGGGTCCTGTTAAACTTACCAATTGCTTGATATCTAGTACAAATAAAATTCATCATTTTGATGGTTTATAAATTTTCAAACTGTACATTTTAACTAAACGAAAAGATTTGTATTATGGAAACTACACACAAAGAAAACTATCGTCAGACTAAAGCAAATATATTTAGGTCAATTCAAAGGCAAACTATTGGGGCGTTTCGGATCCTTTTAGTAGCACGCCGTTTTTTATCGTTTAGCGAGCTCAAAATGTTTATTGTAGGAGAAATTATATTTTAATTTAAAGTAAACAATAAATGCTATTTTATCAAGAAACTTACAATTGGTCTCCTAATTAATAATTTAAATTCACAACAGGTTGACGGTGTGGATAAGAAAGTAAAGACTAACTAACTCTGCCTTCTTGTGTACAGAATGGTATGAGAAAAGTGACTACCGGGAAATTTCTCTCACCAATATTTTGACAGCTGCCTTGTTGAAAAGTGTTGCTGGTCTCGCGTAGGGTTGGGCGGTATCGGTCGGCAGTGGCGTAGTTTTGCCCTCAACATAAGCTTTTGTTTCTTCTGGACACAAATATATGGTAGGGAACGGCCTAATCAGGGGTGACTGTTTTATTCAGTTGTGAGGAAATAGGTCTAAAACTTCTATCTATCAAATTAATGGTGGGTATTATTGTCATTTTGAAGATTCAAAATATATCATCTAAAAACCATCAGTAACTCACCTACACAGTTCGCTCAAAAATTTTGCCTTCGTGTGTTTTGAATTTGTCTTATGTGGTACTGTCAGCTCTTTTTCACATCTAGGCTTGTTGCCAGAATGTGATGTTGAACGTTGATAAATTTATTTCCTGTTTGTCATCACAGTCGCTTTGTCTAACATTTCCATGAGAGTGCACTCCCCCCACAATTATGGGTCACCCACAATTATGAGTCACTTTTGTCTTTTATGATTAATATCAAGTTAAAGCAATTTGGAATGGATCAACTCATATTTTTCCATCAAAATATTAAATGTTTTCTTGCTTTAGACACACTTTGCATTGTCTTTTTACCTAAAAATGACGATTTTTTATGACCGTGTAATGTTGATGTCGAAAAACTGTCGAAATGTCATCGTTTTACGCAAGCAGCATTAGCAGTGTGACTTTTGCATAGAAGCTTGAAAAGTGATATTATTATCGATTTAATCCCAGAAAATGGCGCGGACACCACGATCAAGGTATGTTTATTGCAATTGAATCAATTTTCAGTCATTAGAAATGTTTAGTGCTGGATATAAACAATATTAAAAGTGATCCATAATTGGGACCGGAAAAATTACTTTCCTACAATTATGGGCCATTGATATTCAATCCAATATTGATTATATTATGCGCAACACTTTGGTTAGAACATTCAACGGAACCGGAAAACGGAAGCAGTATTGTGCTGAGGCATTGGAAAATGCTGTTTCTGGAAGCGCGAAGGACGGGAAAGATTCGTAGAGCGGCAAAGCATTATGAGGTTCCGTTTTCTACAGTACAGCGTTATATAAAGACTCCTCCGAAGAACCAAAAACCTGGTCCTCTTACGTTGTTGCGACCGGATGAAGGAAGCTCGCTTTGAACAGTGGATAATTTATATGTCCAAAGCTGGGTTCCCAATCAGCGAAATCGATCTAACACACGCTGTGAAGGATTACGCCGATAAGATCAGACCAACTCGAAATTTACCGTCGTCATTTCCCAGTAAGTTCCATAATTGAAAAGCTTCAGTGCAATGAATTTTAACCAAAGTATATTTTTATTAATTCCGCAGGTAAAAATTGGGCGCGCCGCTTTCTACAAAGACACCCATCAATCAAAAAGTTTACCACCAATCTCTCAAGATCTGGAGCGAAGGTGACTGAGGAACTGATTCGCATGTGGTTTTTGGAAGTGGAAGATATTTTAAAGGAAGAGGGTGTCCATCTATCAATTTTCGATTACCCAAAGCGAATCTTCAACTTTGATGAATCAGGATTCCAATTGATACCCAAAGGATTCAAAGCCCTTTGTGAGCGTGATGCTGAGAACGCTTACATTGTGAATAATAACTCCGACAAGGAAAGTTTTACTGCTCTTTTCGGAAGTAACGCTGATGGTGAATTGACTCTCCAATGATTTTATTTCCGGAAAACGGATCAGTCGAGAAATTGTGGAAAGCATTCCTAAAGGTTGGTCAGTGGGTGTGTCAGATGAGGGATGGCAAACATCCAAAACATTCTACGAGTATGTTACAAATGATCTTATCAAATGGCTGGTTGCAAATAAAACTGAGTTTCCCGCAGTTGTTTTTGTGGATGGCCACAAAAGCCATATCAGTATGGAATTGGCAGAGTTTTGCTCTCAAACTCAAATAATACTGATTTCTCTCTATCCTAATTCTACCAGAATCCTACAACAGCTAGATCGAGTGTTCTTTGGGCCATTCAAGAATATTTGGTGTAAAGTTCTAAGGCAATTTCACCTGCGAAGCGATTCAGCAAAAGTTACAAAATCAAATTTTGCCAAACTTTTGAAAACGGCTCTGGATAATTTCACAAATTCCAAAGACTGTCTGAAAAAGGCATTCAAACTTTGTGGACTCTGCCCTTGGAACGTCAATATGATCGATTTCACTACTCTGCCTACGAACGCTTCCAAATCCATTGCAAAATCATCTAATCATGACGACAGTGATGAATCACTCGTAGTAGTTGATAACTTAAACCAACCTACTGACAATGAGTACCAGCTTCAACTGAAATATGTCGAAATGGGACTGAAACCTGATCAACTCATGAGATTTTTAAATAACAGAGAGAAAGATTTCTGGTATGGTCCACATGAAGAGCTTGCGTTGTTCAATTTCTGGAAAATTATTAAGGATAAGGCTGAAGGGCTATTTTTTACCGAATCGCTCCAACTATTCCAAAGCATCATCATCGAGTACGTTGATAATGACAATGTTGAATGCTCAAACCTACCAGAAGCAGACCGTGCCTCCATCATCGGTAAGTGATTAAATATTTTTAAATCATGCATTATTATTGCTACCATCATTCAGGTGCAGTGGACAGCTCCGCTATCCAAGCTAGCGATTCCATCTTTTCACCTAATGAATCTTTTGGTGAATTCTCAGGTATGACATGTATGCAACATTTTTTTCTTCCTTATAAATAATTCTTTATTCCTTGTCCAATTTAGGAACAGACCTTCTAAACTCTATCCAAACACATGATTCGACAGCAAAATCTGCATTACAGACTTCATTTGCGTCTAGTACAGACTCTAAAAACCCTTTCGAAGATGTACTAATATGGCCAAGAGCTGCACCCACAGATCCAAGCCAACGAAAACGGCGCATTCCAGAACACGTGCCTTCTGTAGCAACCAGCAACAGATGGCTGCAATGGTATCAGAAAAAGGATTTGGAAAAGAAAGAAATTGAAGACGCTAAAAAGGCAAAGATCGAACAACGCAAAGCTTTGAAAGAGAAGAGAGACAAAGAAAAGCTTCTAAAGGCTGCTCAGAGGAAAGAAAAACAAGAACAAAACAAGCAAATGCTAAGAAGAAGGTAGTTCGTGCGCGAAAAACTAAGAATATGAAGTGAAAAGGATAAGTTTCATGCAAATTGATGTTATGAATGAGCATTTTCGAATAAATACGTTCACTGAAACTGTTCTGTTTTACTGTTTTACCCATAATATGATGCAAATTGACCCGTAATTGTGACCTCTCGAAGAAGTGACCCATAATTGTGTATTTCGCAAGTCTTTAGGAAAACCCTTATTCTGAAATAAATTGACATTATACGTGAATACTTCGTATGTCAACATAATATTTAGACCTCCTGCTACCATAGTACATATTTGTTATTAAAATTAAGCAGTTAAATACATTTTTTTCGATTTTTTGTTCACTTGCAGTCCCCTTAAGTGACCCATAATTGTGGGGGGAGTGTAAATGAAATAAGAAATGCACATTGCCAATCTAAAGATCAATGAGAAACTAAAAGTTTGGTCGTGTACGTCTGTCTCATAACCTGCTAATAGACGGGTTTGTAATCATAGCAATCGACATGTTTTGGTTGATTATTCTCGGAAGCGGATGGGTAAAATGAAGCAGCGGGTACAAGAAATTTACGTTTGCAGCAACTCGTGACTGGCCTATTTCATTTCGCCTTCGCACACATGCTCAGAATCGCACTCATACAATATTGTTAGTTTATGTACAGATTGCGGAGCTGATGAACACACTTTCACGATCGGAAAACAATTCGCATGCTTTTAATAAGTCCCTGCAATTGAGAACTTTAATCCATGGTTATGAAATTTTCTGATTTCAATGTCCGTTTCTGTTGGTATATTCCGATAGATCAGAAGTAAGCAGATGGATGTACGTCTTAATATTGGCAGTTCTAATTATACATTACATACTGCTTAAGAAAGATGCTTAAGAAACTGCTTAAAACCCGGCCCGTACCCTATGTTAAATTTGTTTCAATAGTATTCTTTGTTATTATAAGCGTTACGCCAATGTTTGTTCTTAAAACTATTCGTTTTGAAAATAAATGTGTTTATATCTGAATCCACAACTAGTCTACCCCGCAGTGGGATGTTAGGCAAAGATTGACGTCCATGGTTCGAGTACCATTGGATACATGCCCTTTCGCTCAATTTTCCTAAAATAAAAACATCTGTTCTATTTCCAGCCTGCCGCACACTGACGGAACTTTCAACACTTTCTCTTCACATCTTTCATTCTAGCCAAAAACATTAATGTTCACTCTTGGTGCCTCATGGTGATGAGCGAACATCTCCTTCTACATTAAATATTTATGTTTATTAAAAACATCTTATCAAATCAATAACTAAAGTTTAAATAAATAACTGATAATTAAATAAATAAAGCGTGAAGAATGATGCAGTGGCATTTGTACCTAAAAACACAGGAAGCTGATTTTTACACCATTGAAGAGAGTTTATAAACCTCTTCTTTTGAAAGAGATACCCTCTCTGAAAACATCTTCATTCGCCTTTGTACTGAAACTGCATTATTTTAACCTCATTATAAATTTCACCAAGATCTTTCGAGATTTCAAAACATACTCGAAACGCTATTGTATGCTGATGTATGATATGTTCTACCACCCATTGTAACACGGAAACTAAGTTCGACAGCAATGGACTCTCCTCTCTATCAGACTTGATTAAGCTTTAATAACCACTGAATATCCTAATCATGCGATTGTATGAAGGGCCAAAAGGGAGTTGGGTGGATCGATAGGCAACATCACTCATACGTATCCACAGGGATATAAGGAATCTCCTTCCAACAACAAGATTGAACAATTGGTCAAAAGATCAAGCCATCTAACATGAGGATGCCCCAATGGGCGGGGAGAAGAGTCCACCCTCTTTTCACACACTGTTAGCAATGGAGAGTTGGCATTCCCACTCTCCCCATCCAGAGTGCTTCAATCGGGTGCCCTGATGGTCGCTCCTATTCCCATGAAATATTCATAGAATAGTGTATATATTTATGCATATAAAAAAACTGCAATCATTCGTATCAATTATATATGATCTTCATTCGGTTGATTCTGAAATGCAAAAAATGTTGTAAATTGTTAATGTGTAGAGTTCTATGGGTCCACGCTTATGCACGTTTTCTTTCAGCGATAGCAACAATTCACCAAACACGTGATTTTAGGTATCCTGAAAAAGTCTGTTAAATCTATTAAAATTTTACAGAACGAACATTTATACATTTTAATTTACTGTTGCCATGGTCACTATTTGCTGCTTGATGTTGATTTCATGACAGCAATCTACTTTTATTTTTGCTGACCCAAAATTCTTAAAACGCAATTCAAAAGGCTAAAACTCCCGAAGGACATTTTGTTTCTCTAAATAACTGATTGAGAAAAATAAACATTAGTTAATGAATTGACGAACATATTCTTAAAATGAAATGTTCGCAGGGCTGAGAGTAGTGACACATCTAAAAAAAATCAGAAAAATAAAAAATCTAGAAAAATCGTCGTAAGTCGTTCCTTAAGAAGTCACCCCACATGTGATAGTTTTAAATAAAAATAACGTTAAATTTTAAAGTTAACAAAAACATGTTGCACCTAACGTGTCTTCAAGTTCCGTTAGGTGGGGAGCAGCAAGAAGATTTTCTTTAGCTTCCATCCCTGCCTATAACTAATAAAATTTACAACATAAGCACTTGAAATATTTTCCAGATTACTATAAAAGTGTACTATTTGATGAAAGTACAAAAAAACTTGCCCGAAGCTTTTACCATAAAAAAAGTTGTACAAAAACTGTCTCAGTTTTGACTACTCTCCCTATAGAAATACCATTTTAACTCTATAATTTAAAGTGAAATTTTATTGTTAATTTTTCATTTTATGCGGGAAAATGGATCTACACTTATTTGATTATGTATACATCTTACTGCTTGTCAACGTTTTCCATACAAGTATACGTGTAAGCGGCACGGATAGATTATTGGACATACACTAATGCATTATGTAATCAAACGATAGCGAACAAGATGGACTCACACACTCAGTGAATTAAACCTTTGATATTTATAAGATTGCTTATTGATTTTTTGCAACAAAAAAAATACAATCCATTGATAAGTTACGCTTATGAAACTCAAAAGCATCGTTCATAAGTTGTTCCTTGTAATGTTCTTAAGTTTATTTGCCTACTAGCACGTGTGCCACTTTTTAAAGTGCGCGTTACACAAAAATGACAATAGTTCAAACATTTTATATATTTTGAATATGTTATGTTACCTGAACAGCTTGAATGATATTTTTCTCCTCTAGATCCAATGTTGCTCTGAATTCTGAAGTTCGATTGAGTTTCTTCATTATTTACTGGTGCCGATTTTGCTTCGAGCTGTTCATCAAAAGAAGCTGAATCTTTCCCAGCGGCTTCTTGATGTTCATCGAAATCCTCTTCATCTACTTCGTCTTCAGATGGCATCCATTCAGGCCACATTGCAACAAAGTTCACGTAGTTGTGATCTTGAAGCGCTGGTGAAGAGCACAGGATTTATAGAAATCCAACATTCTATCGCTTTTAGCGGTTCGAATTCGGAAGGCAACAAAAATACATCAATTAACGGAATGGCATTTTTTATCTTAAACTTCGTTCCGTGGTCATCGTAGCGGAAACACGCCTCTTTATAAGGATTCTACAAAACATTAATTGAAGCAGATTGTAGCACTGTTATGATAATGAACCTAATATTTTCAACTTACGTTACAGGCTCACGAGCTTGGTTTATTTTTGGTTGTCTCAGAATCCAGCCGACAAAATTCTATCCATTTGGATTTTGTAATATTATCTGGGAAAACGCAAAAACTTAATCCCGGATAGTTCCAGCCATCTCGGTCCAGAATTTAACTTTACACTTCATGTTGAACAATTTTGAAACGCCTGCGACTAGCTGCCAAAAGCGAAATGAGCGAAACCGAACTGAACGTACACATAAACACCAAAGACACGCAAAACAAAAACTACTGATTTACATAAAAGTTTTCTTATTTGTATTAGTATGTTGAATATTTTCATATCGAGACTCATTCAATACATTGTATGTGTAGCATTTGTTTCTGCCTCTTAGGTTAAAACCAGCCGCATCCATAAAAATTAGATGCGCTGAAGAAGGACGTCTGCCATTTAGAGCCTTCAAGACGCTCGGAGAAAAGTTTCTTTATGATGAGTATATAGTAAGAGCTCTATCCTAGTATACAGTGATTGAGTGTAAGGATCTTGAAGAGATCACAACAAATGATGGGCTGAGGAGGGCGCTGATGGGCCACTGCAATCTTGGAGATACACCAATGACAATCCGGTTGAAGTCTATGCAGAATCTTATGAGAAAGATAAAGTGCAAGATTCGATCCTTGGCTTTTGGCTAAACGGTAAAAACATTATGTTTTTTGGTTGCATTAAAAACTATCTAGAAAATAAACACAAAACAATCATTTGGTCATACACATGTTTTAATTTATAATCAAGTTGTGCTTATACTCTCTGGAACACCCGATATATTTCTATTTAATGCAGCCATAACTTCTAATCCCGCAGTTAGGGAGCCTAATATTTAATATCACCCGGTATAATCCACATCGTAACCGAAGCAACCACAGGAAAAGCGAAAATGAATTCTAATTGAAAATTAGCGTCCGTGGACAATGCTAGCAAATTGATTCCGGTAAAGTTTCCAATTCCCTTGCCACAATATCGATTGATACATAATTTCCGAGCTGTCGCGTTGTCAATTAGTTGTACTGTTCCACCGTAAATTGTCATCTATGTTAAATTTCCCGTTTGTTGGGAACTGCTGACTACCGATGAACGCAAAAAACTCCCCGTTATTGTCATTCATCAATCACGTAAGTTTGACAGTTTCATTACAAAATAAAGTTTGTCACCCAACAGCCGAGGCTGCGCACGCTAGTGGCCAACGGCAATCCGCATGTACCTGCAATAAATTATGATTGCACTATTTAAAACCGAACAGCGCGGCTAACCACTCAATATCGGCGGTTGCGAAACGATTGACTGGCTTGCCGATTTGCCAACATGAATAATTGAGTACCATTGCGCGGATTCCGGCTGTTGTGTAATCGAAATGCGAACCATAAAACCAGAAACGGATGGACCACTTGGAAAACCATCAGGGAGGCGGGAGGGAACAGGGATCCAATTCAATTTTGACTAAACTGATTTTCCCCGCTCCGTACTGTGCGTCTGTTCGGAGCGCGCTGAAGCAGTCTATGACTGCTTTGTTTTCGGTAGCTTAAAAGCTTACCGAGGATGATGTTTCTTGTTTTGCGTTTTCATCTAGATGTTTTAGAAATGTGCGGAAATACTGAGAGTTGTGGTCACTCGGGAGAAACCGGAAATTTACATAATTCCGGAGAGACATGACCTCCATCATTTTTCGTGAATGATGATTTCTTCATTCTATATTCGTGATATTTGTCAAAGACAAGTACGGAGCTGGTACCCTGCGCCTAATTGGTCGTTTACCCCAGTAGCCACATGTAGAAGGCTCATGGCGTCGAAATGTGTCAGCTTGGTAGTATTTGGTAGTAAGGAAGTTTTTCGTTTTTGCTCGACTGATAGTCACCGAATCTGTAAGCACCAAGAACTAGAGAACAACACACCTCTGCATATACACAGTGTCGCTCACTCGGGACCGGTAGCCATGAAATGAATTCGGGAAAAAACAACTTTTATTTGTTTAAGGACACCACCAGTCAGTGGAAGAAACAGGAATTCTCTTTAACTGGACAAACGGTAACTACAGCAGGTGGAGGACCAGGATCGATCTGGGACGTTTGTTCACGGGAACATGTGGGTCTGGCTTTACTTACTTAAAGGTTTGATTATTTCCATTTCTTATGTCTCTATTTAAGTTCTGCATTTCAATTATTTAGACTGGATGGCTTTGAATCTTCAGTGTATGTATCATTTGGGTTGATAAATGTTATGTTTAGTACATGAGTATGGTGGTTCTTTTACCACAATATTCCTCTAATTGGTCGCAGTGGTTTTCAAGGCTCTACAAAAAAGGCGATTCATTTATAGGAGAGATTATTAAATTTAAAAAAAAGTGATAACCTTAACTACAATAACTTAAGGTGAACTGCTGCTCCATGTAGTTTTTCCTTTCTTTTAGCTATTTCAAATTTATATATCTCGATTGTTAGTGAAGGCACATCGAATTGAACTCAGTCAGATTGCTCACAGTAAGTAAACTTAGAAACTGATGTCTTGTAATATTCAATATCTAGTACAGATTCAGAGTTATATCAATTCTAAATTTTTAGGCTATGGCTGCCATCGAGAATACGTCATCGTAAGCCCTTAAACCAAAATAAATGCGCTGGCAAGAGCCCAACCCGATACAACCATCGAACATCCAAGTGGATCTTGTTAGGGAAAGGATCGCCCTGACAAGTCGTTTGCAGAATCAGCTTTCCCAATGCTAAAACGAATAATGTGTATTTGTTGATTATCTCTCTAATCATTTTCTATGCTTTAGTTTCGACCCGGTAAAACGAAGACCTGCAACACCGAAGCACAAGAAGTGATATTTTTGAAAGAAAAGTTACTCTTGTGACCGGCCGTGAATGGCAACTGCTGAGTAAAAGGACAGTGCTTAAGGTGGTGAAATAGTCTAAAGAAGCTGGTCAATTTTTAACTTCCCTGGGCACTGGAAAACCTTGTGGTAGCTTGAAAACTACCAGGTTCCAGGGCTTATATGGATCTTTACCCAAACGGGAAAGATACAGACCAGTGTTTCCAGGGGTGAAGTGGACCAGAAGTGCATTTGAATCCACTAGTAGTAGCATTTTAACTTTTAATTTGACACCTTTCCTTATTTTCATACAATATAGAATCTGTATAATTTCAATAATATTACTACTACTCAAATAATCGTCTATTAATTTTAATACTTTTATTATAACTGAGTTTTAATATGGGTCTGCAATTGTCTGGAAAGCATCACCACACAGATTCTACATTTGATGTGCCTGTTTTTGGCAGAGGAGCGAATATGTTTGTATACTTCTAGAACATAAAAAGAAACAAAAATAAACAAAAAGAGCTCTATATTATGAAATTAATTCAAAATTATTTAACTGACAGAACTCTGCAGGTAAACTATCAGAGTTCCAAATCTGATCGAATACCTGTTAGAGCTGGAGTTCCTCAGGGTAGTATTCTTGGACCGATATTATATAACATTTTTACTTTCGACCTCCCGATTTGCCTCAGGGTTGTCAGAAATCCTTGTTTGCCGATGACACAGGCATTTCCGCTAAAGGAAGAAGCCTTCGTGTCATTTGCAGGAGACTGCAGAAAAGTTTAGACATTTTCTCTTCTTATTTACAGAAATGGAAGATTTCTCCCAACGCTTCCAAAACTCAACTTATAATATTCCCACATAAACCTAGAGCTTCTTTTTTGAAACCTAGTAGTAGTCACATAGTTACTATGAACGGTGTTCCAATTTCTTGGTCAAGTCAAGTGAAATATCTTGGTCTGGTACTTGATCAAAAATTAAACTTCAAAGATCACATTGAGGGCATTCAAGCCTCTTATAAACAGAAAATCAAAACTTTGTCTGAAGAACAAACTACTAATATTTAAACATATTTTTAGACCGGCCATGCTTTATGCTGTTCCAATATGGTCTAGTTGTTGTGCTACCAGGAAAAAAAAAACACTTCAAAGGATTCAGAACAAAGTTCTGAAGATGATTTTGAAACTGCCTTCTTGGTACAGTACTAACGAAGTACATAGAATTTCGAATGTTGAGACTTTAGAGCAAATGTCCAACAAAATAATCAATAATTTCAGACAAAAATCGTAGCAATCTTCTTTTGCAATGATTTATTCCCTTTATGCTTAGTTAAAATTAATGTTAGTTTGTTTTTAGTTTTAAGATTATTATTGTTTAAAATACTGAACTGCTAAGGCATGAACAATGTAAACAAAATTAGTATATATTTTAACAATTAAGGTTGATACATTACGGTAGTAGTTTGAGCACCTAGATCAACATGAAATGTAATTATTGATAAATTTGGAACAAATAAAGAGTTAAAAAAAAGAGCCTGGTTGGGTCACAGTGGAAGCAATCCGGAGTCTCATGGACAGTCAGGCATCTCGGCCTCTGGTTGTAACAAGACCAAGTAGCCGCCCAAAAAAGACCTACGTCGACGAAGCACATGCATGCGAGTATCATATAAGGCGGTATGTTCCCAACAAATCAAAAATAATAACAACAGTTTGGGTAAGTAAATCAGTTAACATTTCCAAAACTACATACACATCATACATACAAACATAACTATATATCAAAAGACCGCCCACAAATACCCATGTCCAACAGAGCAGCTTATTTTCCCGATGAGTCTAATGTCAAATACTTTAGTTCCATTTGGGAGCGTACACACTTACGAATTCTCAACAGCTTGAACAACGCTTCGCATGGTCCGATTTGGCGGATTTCGGTGAAATCTTACAGATATCTGTAAAAAAATTACCGGATTTTGGTAAAATTTCACCGAAATCCGTGAAGTCGAATTGCCGAGCGTTCGGCTGTTGAGAGTTCGGTAAGACTTTGAAGATTTCTGTAAAAAAATCTGAGTGTGTAGAATAAGGGAGATAGCTATTACATTGTCACACCTGTAGTACTATATGAAATTGCGTAGATACTAAAAACTAACACTGACACGAATATCACTAACAACAAAAACACGGACTTTAACAAATACCTGGACAACAAAACGCGTACACTGACTGATACTGAATCCCAAAAATTTTCAAGAAGATTATGTGAGTTGATTTCGAAAGCCCGGTGTTTATTTGGTCACCATAGACTAATCCTTCCGACATAATCACTTGAGAATTTTCAAAAACCACACTCGATCAATGCAATCCTATGGGGATAAAAAAAATCAATTGGTCAATTTTTAACTTGGCACGACATTTGAACATCCATCGTAGTTCCACGTTCAACGCTATACTACAGCCATTGAACGACCAGGGTGGATATGAAGAAGTTGACTTTAAAAAGGTAATCGACGACGAAAGTTAGGAATACGGCGTACTGATGAGCACTGATGAGCAAACGGCGCAAACATTCAACCATGAAAACGAAATTCTGACAGATGCTGAACACAGGAGCATTTTCGAACATCAATATACTTCCCGAAATCATGTACAAGTTTCAATGACTTACTACCTCTCCGATACTGTCAACACTCAGTACGGAGATGAGGCCTCAATTGAGACTAATAACCAGACCACCGATGACCTTCATATTCCTGTAGCACCAAATTATGATCCACTAAAAGGTCCAAGTAAAGCAGATTATCTTGGTGGTATGAAGTAATAAAACCAAACTATATTTTCACTATTTTTGTTCTCTTTAATTTGATTCACTCACGTTTTTCATCATCACTCGCCCGGTTAAATAAAATCTTGTGAAGATTTCTCTCGCAATAAGTCAGCACAAATGAAACAATTATCATATTCGCCGTACTCTCCCACATAAGACCCCGTACAGATTCTTTCTCAATATATGTTTACTTCAGTCCGAGGAATTCAGAAACATTATTTGAAAAACATTGTTTATCAACAAAAATAAAAACTACTATAAATATGATAGTTTAACAGTTTTGAACTTCTTTCATTTGTAACATTTCTGCAACAAGGATCGCTGAAAACTTCTTCCGGAACATTCAAAAACCAACTTTCAAGGTCAGTCAAATCGGAGCCGTTGGTAATTAAGAAGATAGATAGAAGAAGATACTTCAAATCTAGCGATTATGACCAAGCTAATCTTGTTTCAGGCTACAGAAACGGTTCACCGTAATCCACCAAGGAATTCTCCGGAGCAGATCATGGAGTCACTTTCGGTAACAACCAAGTAGTTTTATCATGCCCCAGCAGGTATGACGTTCGATCGATGGTTCTCGAAGTATGGGCAAGAACTGTTAAACTCGGCGATGGGCGTGAACTGTTGTTAAACTAAATCCTGCCACGACACCCACGGAATTTCACTTTTTAAGAAGTTGTCACCGAGCTGAAATCCGTTTTTGGACACCACAAGTCTCAATTCAGCGAACGGTACGAGTGCCTCCGAATTGTGAAGAATCAAGCAGATGACTACCTTACCTTTGCCGGCATTGTCAATCGCCAATAGACCTTGAGCTCAACAAACTGATCATCGACCAGTGTTTGAAAAACTCAGGAAATTGATTTCTGTGCTCAAATTTTATTCACCACTACGAGGAAATATGTACTACTACGTAACGTAAATTTATTTCGTTGGTTTAGTTTTGTCCATTTCACAGAAGATAACTTAAATAGCTTAATTCACTTTGATTTCATTTTTATCTCAAATATAACTATTTATAACTAAACAACTAATAATTTTATATTAAATTCTTCCTGGTTCTTGTGTCGTCTATCTGGATAAATTTCTGGCGGTTCACAAGCGATGTTGAAGATGGTGTCGTGTTGTTCTCTACTACTGACTCGTAGATAGTTGAATATATCGGTTTTTATAGAGGGTTCCTCCATCTTCTTTTGGTTGCCGGAAGCGTAAATTCGCATTTTCTTAAGAGCGCCATGATCGATGAACGATTATGCTAACGCCCAATGCATTTCCAGATATAGATGGCGCGTTATTCGCAATTATTCGTAAACGCGTCAGTTCAAGAGGCTCATTTTCGTTTGTGGGCTTCAATCATCCAAAGATACAGATTTTCGGACCAGATTACTGTCAAAACTGGAAACAGACACAGCTGCCACGGCCAGAGAGTTTAGAGAGTTTAGTTACCGAGTGCTAGCGCCTGTCTAACCTCAAACACGACACGGAACTGGTGGAGAAGAAACAACCATCTTCGTCGGACCAGGCAGTTCAGTAATCAAAGCAGCAGAAGTATCCTGGTTCTCAACAATCAAGCGAGAAGACGTCTCCTCGGACACCGTGTTGGCAATATGGTGCCATGCAATTCGTCAAGGATTGCCTATTTTCAATCTATCTCTGCAAGCAGTGGAACAAAACCGGACTTAAGGAAGGCTATTGTGGATGCTTAAACAAGCAAACGAAGCCAAAATCTGCATTCAGGTCAGAAAAGTTCAACCAGCAAAAGAAGAGAAAAGGCACGTATCAATCACAATCCAACTACGTCTTTTCAATCAACGAGTAGGAGCACATAGCCGGAAGTACGTCGCTGCGCTCATCAACGACAAACCGGTCATTCTGTAGCTGGACTGTGGTACAGATATCGCCGTCAATCAACAACACTTTTCATCATGCAATCACTGCTTCAGGTGCTGCACAATCGCTGAAGGGAGAGTTTCCAGAAATCCAAGAACGGTACCTGCTATGTCACTGCAGTAAAGGACTTGAATCTACTCGGACTGGAACTTCATCGAAGCATTCCATCTGTGGAACAAGCCGCTCGCCTCCGTCTGTAATCAGCTAAATCAATTCGATTTAACTCCTGATTGTGGGAACCGATGAACAGTTTTGAACTTCCTTCATTTGTGACAGAGGAACTACACCATTTGCTCCCAGCCGTAGAACTGATAGACGCATCGACTAACTGTCGCGTGAAGGGAATTCCAACCTGGGGCCTTATTTTTGATCTCGAAACGAAGAGTCAGTTCGTATTTGGAAGTGTTTCAGTACAGACGTATTACAGCAAGTGTTTCGCAGCAATCGAGTGATATTGAATTTGAAAAAAAGGGCCATTGTCCCGTAAGAATAGCTTGTGTCGCTATTGTTAGTTGGATCTATAACAGAACAGTACAAAATGGAAACAAATAAGGTTCATGCAAGTTGCCTGAAGGTCATTTTCGGGCCAAAAACAAAAATGCCAACGGACCGGGAGATTTTCGGTTTTTTCCGGACGCGGAACTGGACATGTGACATGTTAAGTGCAATGTTCAGGGAACCAAAAGAATACGCAGTGTATGTTATGTTTCGCACAGAGGAAATGATGATGGCTGAACTGTTGAAATGTCCACCCTCAGCTTCGTTTGTGTATGAGGGTCACCATGAGACAAAAGTTACGTTCGCTACAGCACGAGGTAACTTCAGGTACGTGCGAATTTTTGGTCTTCCTATTGAGGTGGATGATAAGCAACGTGGCGGCTGCCATGTCTAAGTACGGAAAGATTCAGCACATGGTACGCGAAAGGTATGGAGCAGACACAGGTTACCCTATCATGAATGGAGTGCGTGGCGTCCATATTGAGATGGAAAATGAGATCCCAGCACAGATCTACATTCAACACTTTCAAGCGAAAGTGTTTTATGATGGTATGTCAAGCAAACGCTTGTGTGTGGTGGTACAGACCACATGAAAGCGAACTGCCCCAAACGTACATCTGTCAACGGACGACTGAATCGGAATAGTGGACAACCTACATATGCAGGAATCGTTCTTGATGTGAAGAAAGACGAATTCCCTACGCTCATCGACATTTCAAGAGAAACATCAGGTGGTACCCAAGTTGAAACTCTGATTGGAGCTCACCAATCCGCCATAGTTGTAGGCGAAGGCTCGAGTCCAGCAGCTGGGCCATGTAAACCAGTGATTGTGCCGACTCTTCTTCAACATTCAACGCAAGAAGCTAAGACTGGAGCTAGCGATGAAATCTCTCCAAAACCAGACAAGAACCAAGATGACGATTTAATGGATTTTGAAGAAGTCAAATCTAAAAAACGCTCAAGAAAGAAGCAGAAGGACACGGTTAGTGAAGGCCAACGTTCTAGTTCAACAACGTCGGATTCGGATGGCAACGCAGCGGTAAAAATTGATATCAACAGCTCAGGTAATGATTTAATTGAAATGCAGGTGAGAAGGTCTCGTTCTAAACAAAGTAAAAAATGAATTTCACTTACAATATCGCTACCGTCAATCTGAATAGTACTAACAGTTTAGTATACAAGATGCTTTTGAAGGATTTTTTACACAATCATGATGTGGACATCGTTTTTTTACAAGAAGTAGTGTACGAAGACTTTTCGTTTGTACCAAATTACAACAGTTTAGTGAACATTAACACCGATAAAACGGGTACAGCAATTCTGCTGAAAAATAATATGATTTACAAACATCCCATAATAGATCCCTCTGGGCGTTTAATATCTGTCGTAGTAAATGGTATAAATTTCGTGAATGTCTATGCGTTTTCGGGCTCGAATAAAAAAAAACAACGTGAAGATCTTTTTCTCAATCAAACTGCAGTCCATTTAACAAAATCGGATTGCAAATTTTCTGTTATTGGGGGTGATTTTAATTGTATACTGAGTGATGCTGATTCTAATGGCGTGGTGAAGAATTATAGTTACGGGTTGAGTAAATTGATAGAACAATTACAATTCAAGGATGTTTTGAAGGAATTGGGGAAGTCACAATACACCTTTCTTCGGGGGGAAAGTGCATCTCGATTAGATCGATTTTACGGTCCTGAAGCATTTATGAACGGAGTACTTGATGCGAAAACAATAACAATACCTTTCTCGGATCATCGAGCGGTTTTGCTTAAACTGAAAATTGATCAACAGGATTTAAACAAGCGCGGTAGAGGATATTGGAAGATCAATCCGAGTGTGTTGCAAGAGGACGGGGTGTCGAAGCGTTTCAAGATAGAATATGATCGATTAAAAACCAGGCAACTGTATGCAGATAAAAGCTCATGGTGGAACTTTGCTTTAAAAGCTAAAGTGCGGAATTTTTATAAAAGAGAAAGTTGGCAATTAAATCAAGGCCATGCCGCAGAGAAAAGTCGACTCTATGCAATGCTTGAAGATTTAATTAGGCGAAAAATAGCTGGAGAACACTTGGAAGGAGACATTGCATCGGTAAAATCCAATCTAATGGAGATTGAGCATCGTCAAATACGGAACTACGAACACAAGATGAAGGAATCGAGTCTGGCAGTTGGCGAACGGCTGAGTCTCTTCCATGTTACAAAGAAACTAAACACCAGTCCACTCGAAGATTTTACTAATGACACGAATGGCTTGCAGCACACTTCAGAGATGCTTCAATCTATTCATGATTATTACCATAAACAGTTTTCCACAGAACCAGAAGAAGATACCATTGGCCTTGAGGACCCTTTGAACAGCATATCATTGTTTTTAGATCCAGATGATAGCGAAAGTTTAAAGAATCCGATCACCACAGAGGAAGCCTTTATCACTTTGAAGCAATGTTCGAAAAAAATCACCTGGACCAGATGGACTCACTTACGAATTTTATTTGGAACATTTTGACTTGTTAAAAGACGATATGATTATGGTATTCAACGGATACCTTAGTGGCTCATTGATACCACCAAAGGAATTCAGCGCAGGTATTATTACTTTGATCCCCAAAAAAGGAAACCCATATCTGCTAGAAAACCAACGGCCAATCAGTTTGTTAAATACGGATTATAAGCTGTTCACTAAAATTTTAGCCAATAGAGTAGCAAAAGTAATTGGTAAAATAATAGGTCCAGGTCAGAGTGCCGTTGTAGAAGAAAGAGGTTGTGTTGACAATCTAAAAGATATTAGACGAATTGTAACAAGAACGATGGAGTCTAAGAAGTTTAAAGGATTCTTGTTGAGTGTTGACCTTGAGAAAGCTTTCGACAAAGTAAATCACAATTGGTTATGGAAAGTTTTGGAAAAGTTTCAGTTTCCACCAGAATTAATCGGGTGCATACGTCATATGTATGAAAAAGCAACATCACGAGTCCTCTTCAAAGGATTTCTTACATCAGAGTTTTCCATAGGTTCGTCAGTAAGACAGGGATGCCCACTTAGCATGTTTTTGTTCGCACTGTATGTGGAACCACTAATAAGAGCTATTAGTAATAGCAGCGGTGGAATCCTGGTATATGGCAAGTTCTTGAAAGTTGTTGCATACGCGGACGATTTGAATATTTTTATCAAAACTCAAGAAGAGTTTGTTTTGGTGATGCAAATCCTCAGCTCTTACGCTTGTTTTGCTCAAATAAGGTTAAATCTAGGAAAGTCGTCTTTTCTACGGTTAAACAGTGTGCAATCCGGACCACAGTTAGTGAAAGAAGTTAACGAAATAAAAATATTAGGGGTTATTGTCAATGATTCGTGGAACAAAATGATTGATGACAATTACGAAAAAATTATCAGAGATATTAATTTCTTGTTACAGCGGCATAGAGTGCGGAATCTTAATTTATATGAAAAAACATGGCTTATGAACACTTTTGTTCTTTCCAAATTGTGGTACGTAGCTCAAGTTTTGCCACCGAAAAATAAACATCTCGCAAAGATTAAAACAACTATTGGAAGGTTTCTGTGGAACGGTCAAATATTTAAAATTACACGAGATCAATTATACTTAGATCTTGAGAGAGGGGATTAAGATTGATTGATCCTGAATCAAAATGTCAAGCACTGTTCATTAAAAATATATTATTTAACAGAAACGGTGAGGAAAATGAAGATGAAATATACCTTATGAATTATCGCAACAAGGGACAACTATCACGCAACGCGAAGGAATGGATTGAAAACGCAGCTCGTATAAAGGAGGAATCTATTTTGAAAACTGTAAAATCAATATACTGGAAATTGATTGATGGTAAAAGGATAACAGTAGGTGTATCAAATCGGTTTCCTGAAGTAAAATGGGACGTGATCTGGGAAAATATAAATAAAAATTTCTTATTATCAGCTGATAAATCAATCATTTATCAATTAGTGAACGATATTATTATAAACAAAGAAAAACTAAAAGAATATAACATTGGAAATTTATGCTATGTTCTTTGTGAAGCTTGTGGTGAACCTGATAATAATTTGCATAGAGCACGTGATTGCCAAAAATCAAAAGAAATCCGAGATTGGGTTAGAAATATCATGAAAAAAAAGATGAACACAGATATTGAACATTTTGATCACTTACTACAATGGATCATTAATGGGCAAAATCAGCAGAATTGCGCAGTTTTGTGGTTAGGGATCCATACGTTACCTTGGTGCATTTCAGGTGAAGCAAATGGTAGTCTTTTCTGTTTTAAGAAGTCAATAAGAGAAGCAAGGTGGAACAATAAAAACATTTTTAAGAAATGTTTTGGACATTTTTTGAACTGTGGCTAGATGGTACAAATACTGTGAGAAAATGACAAAGTGTGTGAATGGGTGAATGTAGAGGGTGCGAGAGTGAGTGAATGCGGTGAGTGTGCTAAATTAACCCCGAGTGAACCGCGGGTAAACGGTTTTCTTAACGGAAGTAGGTTAGGTTTAGTTAGGTTAAGTTAAGTTATGTTATAATAATTTATAAAACAAAAATGTCAAAATCAAATCACAAAATGTGGCACTTATCTTTAGTATAACTTTGTATTTAACACTATGTTTAGCAAACAATAAAAAAAAAAAAAAAAAAAAAAAAAAAGCTGAAACGTGAAGCTTAAAAGGTTGGATTGCAGACTCAGCATCTGTGGCAGGAAAACCGAGCGTAATAAAGCTCGCATAAACCGAACAGTGATAATTCACGGCGATGAGTTCGATATGGAGGATCGACTTGTGTGTCTTGGTTCATTGGTGGTGTCGGATAACAAGCAGCAACAGAGAAGACCTGAAGGCCGGTAGATTTCTACGGGCATGAGACGTCGACAATTCCACAAAGAGGGCTGGCAAGAACTTGGAGTTCTATGGCGGTGTAATGAAAACAGTGTAAGGAGGAAAAGAATGAACTGCTGGCGCTGCTCACTGACGAAGATGCAGCAAATACGATGAGTCAGACCCATTGGATCAAGATCTTAGAATGAGTGACATTTGAGGCAAACAGCCTTGAGGGCAACTTTTGTGACAAAACATACCCAGACAACCAGAAGTTGTATAACAGTGTTCAAATAGTATCGTATGTTCCTACATTTTAAGTCAAAATTGCATATACTTGTGGTCCCTGCCCTTCGGTTCAGAAAGGGGTATGGGCGTTTTCTGCCGACTTATTCGAGGAAGATTTTATGTGTGAACAGGCTGCCACGTCAACGTTCAAAATATTCCCAATATTTCCCTGATATTCCCAAATGAAACACATTGTAAAATGTCTCTTATCATCTATAAATAAACATGATAGAATTCAGTAAACGCGAAGAAACTCATCTGGAATGATCTCTCATATGCATCCTTCGAATCTTTTTGAGCAGCTGTTGTGAGAATATCAGCATGCGCATTGCATGTTATCTCTTACTAATGCTTCATCTCCTTTCTCCTGTTCTGATCCCTATCCTATAACCGCGAGCAATACCCTATGGTACATACATCGTGAGTGGATCTGCACCACTGAAATAAGCTAACACCATGACATCTACCTGGC
>JASCZW010003394.1:0-24961 GCA_034211315.2 Aedes japonicus | reverse complement strand
GGACAGCCGACGACCCTGAGTGACAAGAAGCTCCAAAGGACGCTGAAGAGGAAGACCGAGGGAAAAGTATATACATCGCTGCGTGCGCTTGGCCGGGATGCCGGTTCAATCGGCCAAACAGTGAAAAAGTACCTGGCGAACATGGCGAACATACAATTCAGGAAGCGGAATTCGCGTCCACTGGTTTCGGAGCCTCAGGGAATGACGCAGCGGCAGAGATAGTTAACTCGATTTTCCCGGCGAATCGCGACGTGGTGGTGGTGATGAACGACGAGACCTATCTCACCCTGGATGGCAACGACTGGCAGGGCACTTCGTATTTTACATCCCCCACGAAGGAAGTGAGCTCCAAGGTGAAGTTCATTCCACGCACCCAGTTCCCCAAGAAGATGCTGCTGTGGCAGACTAGCATTGATAAGGGGATGTCTAAGCCGCTCTTCTTTCGCTCCGGGCTGGCCATGGATGGGGAAATTTACAGTACGAAATGCCTGCTGGAAGTTGCACCGTTCTTCAAAAAATACCATAAGGGCGAAGACGAGGTGTCCGGGCCGGATCTGGCGTCAGCCCACTTCTCGAAGCGATCGTTGGCAGAGATGGAGTGGCCAAATATTTTGTGTAGGGATGTCATAATATATAATGATGTAATGTATGTATGTATGTATACAGATTTAGGCCCTTCTGCAATTGTAGACGGACTTGCATTTTCATAGCCACGAGGGAAAATCTGAAAAGATCTGAAATTATTAACCGTACAAGGAACACTTCCATTTCTCGTGGTAGGGTAAAATGTCAGCATGCTACCTTACCGGGACCGCGCTGCCTACATCGCGTTGGTGGGGCTGCCACCTTAGGCATAGCTGACGCGAATTAGCGTTTCTTACTCAACCGCTAAATGCCAGGACAGGCGCTGTTTGATCTGCACCTCCTTGGCGGACAGACACTTGGCACGCACCTCCTCAATCTAACTAAAGTCAGAAGGACAACAGTGCCAAGGCTACACTACCAGCTAAGTACGCAACCCTTAGTTGGCGGTCTTTGTCATCTCTTGGCCCGTGGAAGCATGAGGATGGAACTTGTGAGGACCAGAACTATTTTGCGGGGACGCGCGCTCCTGCCCAGTTGTCGACTCACCAGCCCCTCTTGGTAATGTGCTTAATTTATTCAATTTGCACAGGGTTAACAATATCCAATTCAAAATTTTCTCGCGAAGTAACGATTACGTCCTATTCTCATTTTCTAGATCCACCAGGATAGCCACTGGGACGGAACACATAATTGGAAACAATATAAGCTGATTTAATGCCACCCTGCTGGTGATGATGTTGTTTCTGTTTTTTTTTTTCGATGAGATATATTTACTTACCTACTACCGGTCTATGAATTGCAACGCCATTTCAGCCTGCAAAATAATCCATTGATTTCAACAAACCCCTGCCCTTCAATAGTAGAATGCTACATGGTTGAACAAGGGTAAAAATGCTGGATCATTACCTAATCATAAGCATATAAGCGGATTAACTGGACCTCTAATTGGTGTGATAAATGCCAAACATATGCTTTCGACGTGATTATCAGCTTAATAAAGAGCTTATTAATAATCAAATGTTAGTGAAATTGCGTAATTTAATCTGGAAACCCTCCAGCAGCAAACGAATAACAAGGTCTATGACATTAAACTCATAAAAGCATTACCCGAGCCTATCATCTAAAACCCAGGGGCAGTTTTAATGACTGACCCAAATTAAAGGTGTAACCAAAACTCGCACAAAAAGTATCTCATTTCAACACTTAGCCCAGATTTCCCAAACAAACCCACTCCATGCGAGAGTGGGGGTCACTTCTAATGATTATGAGCGCTGCTGGGATCATTTTCCGCTGTTGCTTCACGAGCTACGCCAACGTCTATTGGAAGGAAGCAGCAAGAAAATCATCCCTTTTCATTCCCAAAGTAAGGTAACATCTGATATCGGAATGTTCTCATCACCAATTGAGAATGTTTGAGGCAAAAGAGGCTACACAGAAAACTTCTTTCATTAGGGCTCTCTATTGTGAAACCCATCCCACCTTACTCATTCGTGGATGCTAGGGGGCTGCCCAAAGTTTAAAAATGTGTTCAGTTAAAAATTCCGGTTTCCGATTGAAAACAAGTTGCGTTCAAGTGCTGAAATTGAACTTTCCTTCCATTTTGAAATTATAAGACGCACCCTAACCCACTCAGCCACCCGCAAACGGTCCGAAGAGCTGCTAAAATAAAGAGATGAGCAGGATTTCTGACAAAAACTTTTGTTTGGGATACTCCTCATCCTCCTCCTACCCATTTACGGATTCATTTCAACTTCTAGAGTTTATCGATATGTTCCGACAACAAATACCCACCCACCTACGGCTGCTACGAGGAACCTGTTTTGAGCTGGATTCGACTCTTATTGGCACTCTGCTGGTCTCCGGTTTCAAACATTCGAGTCGAGATAAATCCATTTTTCTGAGGACCAACGCAAACATTCTCAACCTACTTTGGCCATTCAGGGATCTCTGTGTGGATCTGGAACTGGAAATTTTTCAGCAAATAACAACCGCAATCCTTTCCGGAAACTCAAGGGTTAAAACTTCAACAGGCCAAGCTGCTCATTGACCAGATGGTAGAACATCCTCTCCGAATAGGGTTTCGTCATCTTGTGCATCTTGTACTTCTGCACAAATGGACCTCCTACCTCTGGAAACATGTTTATTTATTTTATTGTTTTCCGCTTGGACAATGTTTTCACTCCGGTTCAAGGTTTCCAGAGCAAATTTGAACTCGTTCGTCACTCTGCGTGCGGACAGAATTTGCTTAGTGCTGTATGTGCCCGGAGTAGCATCATTATCATCGTCGACGTCGTCGTCGTCGTCGTCGTTGTCGTCGTGGACAGTGAATTCTTTCTTATTCGATCAGGATTCGGGATTAGGATCAGTAAGGTGAAGGTTGCAGGGACACGAAAATGGGTTAACATCGCACTCCGAATTTTTGAAGGCTCATATCCATGAAGCTATGGACGCATGTCACGCCAACTCGACTTCGTGATTGGCAGCACTCTCTCAGAATCCAATAAAACTTGGTGTGTGTAGACTATGTCTTTTCAAGCAACTTTGCATACTTTGTTTTTTTTCCAAATATACCTAGACTACCATTTGGAAAGGGCTTAAGTTTATTGATCGATTTTTTTAAATCAACATAGCTCAAAAAGAAAAAGACTTACAATAAGAGATGTATGGGTGACTTTTATGAAATCGTCTTAACTCTGAGGGAATTTTTTTTTAAAATTATAAAATTTATTCTTACACGCCAAAAAACAATTTCTTAAAATTTTAAGTCAAATTGCAAAAAGTGGCTATTTTAGAATTGAGCGAAACTTTTTTCTAATAAAAGCAATATAATTGTCTAAAAATTCGCCATACATTGCAAGATGGGCACTTTTAAGGAAAAAAGATTTTCAAACAACAAATTTTTCATGTACAATTTTTACCGTGTATCGCGCCAACTCGTCTCATAATTTTGTCCGAAAACCTCACCGAAGCCAATTAAATTTAATGATTATGACATTTTTGATTTTTTTAGAGTCTTTGAATGTTTGAAAAATTAAGGCTACTATTTGGAAAGGGCTTATTTGTAATTTTTTTTTTTTAATTTCAGTAATAATACAATTAAATCAGGTGGTTGATCATGTTTATTACCAAACTTTTGAAGTATATTATAAGAAGGACAATAACTTGGAAAACAAAAGCTTTATCATAATACCTGAAGTATTTACCGACGACTCAATATCAGTTCAGTTGTTTATTTCAAAACTGCTAGATTTCATGAAACAAAATTCAATATACTGCTCAAAAATTATTTTCATGTCAGATGGAGCAGCGGCCCATTATAAGAACAAAACGAACTTTGCCAGCGTGTACAATTTCAAGTCCATATATGGATTGGAACGTCACATGGGAAAGGTCCATTTAATGCTATTGGTGGAAATCTCAAGCGAATGGCAAAGAATGCGAGACTTGCTGAGCAGTCAAATAAAAGTATTACAAAACTAAATTTCTGCTTCATATCAGCTGAACATTATGCAAAAATGTCAGAAGAACTTGAGGAGTTCTATAGCCAGGTAAAGGCAATACCTGTTACACAGGTTTATTGCCTTGTACCTATTTCAGAAAATTAAATTTCAGCTAAAAGGTTTTCTGATTCTAGGGATAATCCAATGAAATTCACTTTGTATGTGAAAGATATATAAATTAGAGATATGAAGCTGTGTTTATAACTAATACGTGAAGATAAAAACATAAAAAATTATAAAATAAAACCCTTACCAAGCAAAAACCCATGATTTTTCATTGCCATAAGGGAAGGTCCATTAATTATGTCACGCAGTAGGGGGCAGGGGGGTTTTGAGAAAACGTGGATCGATCACAACAAAAATGACGGTCCATACAAAAAACGTGACAAAGGGGGGGGTTTAAAAGTCACTTTTTGCATGACGTAATTAATGGACGTTCCCTAAACAGTATTTTGAAAACTCATATTACGTCATATTTTAATCGTCTTTAAATGGATATGCATTGAGTCTTATCAAAAAAGAGTTTTCTAATTGCATACATGATGCATATCCATTTAAAGACGATTCAAATATGACGTCCGCTATTTTTTTTAGATTTATCAGCCCCCCTCTATCAACATTTTTCTCATACCTTTTACACGTTCTGTAACAAATCTTGACTTCGCTTCCAACCCCTTCCCCACCCTCCTCCAAAGATATACGTAGCACTATTTGAATCGCTCCTAAAAATAGAAATATTTGAACAAGCAGTTATTAATAACATGTACTTAAACGTACATTTTTGTTTTACTGATGTAAAGGGCAATTAGCGAGTTTGCGTGATACAAGGTAAAATTAGGACATGAAAAAATTGTTGCAAGAAAAACTTGTATAGTGTAAAACAGTGTATAGCAAACTTTTGGACAATTATATTGCCTTCATTAAAATAAAATTTCATCCAATTCTAAGATAGACATTTTCGCAAATTTACTTTAAATCTTACAATATTTTTTTAGTGTGTAAGAATTGATTTAACAATTTTTACAACTTTTTCATAAAACCTAAGACAACTTTCAAAAAGTCAAACCATGCATATCACTTTTTGTAAGTCTTCTCCTTTTTAGTTACGTTGATTTAAAAAATGATCAAAATATTTAGGTCCTTTTCAAAAGGTAGTCTAGACAAATTTTGAAAAACAAAGTATGCAAAGTTGCTTAAGAAGACAAAGTCTACAAACCCACAAAGTTTCATTGGATTCTGAAAGGGTGCTGTCAAACACTGGATGAGTTGGCGTGACATTCGTCTATGGTCGTTATCCACAATAATCCACATATCTCAAAACATAAGTAGAACAGAAATTTTGGATAATATTTAAATTGAAGTAGTTTATTTTGAATTCGTGGGATATGATTTAATAGCTCACGAAATCAAAATACAGTTGTTCGGCATTTGCATAAAATTTTCGAACTTTGCGCTATGCGTCATTAGGCTGATGCAAAATTTGAAATATTTGCTCCCTAAGCTTAATCGACGCCAATTTGGGTCCTGGTAGTCCCCAAAAATGTTAACACATTTGGTTTTAATTTGGCTTTGCACACGCTATTCAAAGTTTGTATGGGAATCAGTATGAAGAATCTCAAACTTACATTTCCAGATCCCTAACATCTTGATTTTATGTCCTTAAACCAAATCTTATATACATTCATATAGTGTAAGTTGTCAACTATCAAAATGCCGAAGATACCTGACATGTAAGTTTTATACAAAAATAGTTATTCAATAAAACATAAAATACACACTTTAGGTATGATGTTTTATTCTTATTTTTGTTTTCTTATTATTTATATGTTTTTTATATTTTATATTCATATATTTTATGTATTTTATTTTATTTATATTATTATATATATTTTATGTATTTTATATTTTTATTTTTTATATACATTACATATTTTTACTTCTTATTATTATATTTGTTGAATAACTATTTTTGTATAAAATTTACATGTCAGGTATCTTCGGCATTTTGATAGTTGACAACTTACACTATATGAATGTATATAAGATTTGGGTTAAGGACATAATATCAAGATGTTAGGGATCTGGAAATGTAAGTTTGAGATTCTTCATACTAATTCCCATACAAACTTTGAATAGCGTGTGCAAAGCCAAATTAAAACCAAATGTGTTAAAAAATTTTGGGGACTATCAGGACCCAAATTGGCGTCGATTAAGCTTAGGGGAGCAAATATTTCGAATTTTGCATCAGCCTAATGCGTCATCCATTCGAGTCAAATACCGTGTTTGTCCAAATTCGTTGAAAGCGTTTGATATTTGTGAATGCTTGTTTCATTCCAGAAAGCTTTTGCTTCATCAGAGCCCAATATATCTCGATTGAACGTATCTCGGGACAATTGGGTGGATTTGCGGTTTTCGGTACTATATTCATTTGATTTGCTTCGCACTATTTCATAATAGTTTGAGCATAATGACTTGATTCCAGGTTTTAACATAGACTACGTCTTACGGCAAGGGTAGAGTGTCAGTTGAAAATCAAAAAATAATCGACCGCCACGAAATATCGTTGCAAGTTAAACGCTAATAACTTAATAAATGCTCAATTTATTTTTTCAATTAATTTTTAAAATGAATACATCAATCGGTTGAAAATTTTCCCGCGTATCAATTCAACTATCAATCATTATCCGTTAACAATTTTAAACTATTGAAAATAACCAAAATAATAGGTGGTATCTGATAATGCCAACTTTTCTGAGTAAATTTACTAAATGCGCTGTACTGTCCTATCACAGACTTCAAATTTAAGTAAGGAACGTCTCAAACGTGTCAGTGCACGATATAAAACGGGGGCACCTTAAAGTTTTCTTCATTTGCTTGGTAGCCACGGAGCTGTGCAGAGCGGCAATAGCCAATACTGCCCTGGCAGCTGGCGGTTGCTAGTACCCTACAGGAGGGTACGCGGGCAAGCAACCAGAGAGAATGAAAGGTTAGTGGCTATCGCTGGCGAGTGGCTGGCTGGACAGCCATTTTTAATGCAGTCGTGTGCTATGCCAAGCTCGTGGTAAATTTTGAGGGAACATGTATGAACCAGTTGGTAGCCATATCACGATATGATGTACATGTATATGTAGAGATATATATGTAGATAATATAGAAGGACATGTCTCTGGAGACGGAAATTTACGTGACATTTTGGTAGTGTGTAGTTATTCTGTTATGTTAACGATTCGCGTTGGATAGAGTTCTACGGGTCCTCCCTTAGCTCAGTCGGTAAAGGCGTAGCTACAAAGCAACACTATGCTGGAGGTGGCTGGGTTCGATTGCCTGTCTGCTCTAGGAATTTTCGTTGAGGACAATTTCTCGACTCCCTGGGCATAGAGTATGATTGTACTTGCCACAAAGTCATACTTATGCAACCTGGCATCGAAAGCTCTCAATTAATAACTGTGGAAGTGCATTTATAGAACAATAAGTTGAGAGTAAGCAAATTGTGAGAGCAATAAGCTTGAAATGCTAAAGAATAATAAAAAGAAGAATTTTACTTCTAGGAAAAAATATGTTTTAAGAAACTGTGAATATGAAAATGCCTAATCGTTTTGGTACTTACCATATGCGCAAATTTCGGAAGCGCGTTAAGATCGAACATACGGAAAGTCCTCCGAAACGACCATGTACCAATGTCAACTACTGGTTGAAACACTGGAGTAGAGACTTCAACTCGAGGCTGTATCATCATTTAAAGCTTTCTAAAGAGTGTACAATAGAATTTGCAAACAAACAGCTGATCTAACGATCTATTATTTTGATCAGACGGTAAGAGTAGGGATCAAATGAAAATTTGAAAATAACTGAATAGAGTTTAGAGATTATTGCTTTTCAAAACACACCCTGAACAAACTTTAACGCGATAAGGATAATAGTCTACAGTCGGTATATCATATCAACATCATCACTACAGCCAGCACAACCGTTGCCTTTTCATCATACAAACATTCAATCCAAACGTCCATTTCCACGGCTGCCAAATAATTTCTAAGAAGCGAACATAGAATGTTCTACCTCCATACTCACTTATCCTAACCAAACGTCCCATAAGAACAGTTCCCTGCAGGCACTCTTTTTGACAAATCTGAAAAATAATTGAAGGTATTATTTTGGGAAATGTCGATTCCTTCTTTGTCTTGAAATGATCAACAGTAGCATTTCTATTCATAGCAGAATAGATAACCAGACCTGAACGCTGATTGAAAACCCTCCAGGACATAAGCTTCATCGTCCATTGTTACGTCGTGTAGTTAGTGGCCGTGATGTGATTATCACATCGATAAATTAAAACACGATCGTAAACAATATAAAACTAAATCTATTCGCACGCGACTTGACGCTTATTAAAAGGAGGAACCACAAGAGCTGTATTCATAACATATAAAACAAAGATAACAAAGCAAAATGGCAACCTGAATGTTGGTATCCGGTTTATGCTTCTGACGTCTGTCGTATGGCAGCTTACAGCCATTACAGATGAGCCCAGCGGGAAAGTGATGAGAATGTTATCCACAAAGGCAGTGTTCCCATCGCTTCTGTTTTGCTGTCGCAACATCCATAACAAAGCATGAATTATTCGCAGTAAAAACGACGAGCTTGTGAGTCTGCTGTCAATATGTTATGTTGTTGCTGTGATTTGAAACTGTTATTATTTTAGATGACTTCAGTCCCAAAAGCTATTTTGATTTTTGGACACAACCAGCGGACATTCCTATATCACGAGCCATTGTTCGAACAGATTTTCCTTAAATAGCTTCTTCACCCTACGGCCCATGACAGGATCAGCACATTTATTTATTTTTGATTACGTTTCGGTTTTCCTTGCAACGTTCTGAAAATGAGTTGAGCACATCGTGAACAGTAGGTTTAGGTAAATCAATTTTGTTTTATTCTGCAATTTCCCGCACTGATAAGTTAGAATCTCAAATCCGCTAACGCACATGTTTTTCAATCGTCGCCATCTTGAACAGTAAATATGGGATGTAAACACCAATCATAGTAACTTTTCATCAAAGACTCCCGAATATACCTCTCTCCTACTTGCAATATTTCAAAAGTTACCGTGATTTGATGAATACCATTTAATGGGGTTAAGAATCATATTATGGATTGTCTTAGGAAAATACGAACATCAATCAAACTATTCAATTTTGATAAATGTCACATACAGCTAATACTGTTGAGACAATCAAACACTGCGCAACATATTGTGGATTACGCACCGAATTAGATTCACCGCAGACAGGTTTAGCCATAAAAATGTTCAAACCGTTTTCGGCATACATTGATTCGTGGCGCCGTTATAAGTTCCAGGAGCGAGTACTCATTTCGTGAATACTGAATCGTATAATCGCTTTGTTTATATGCTTTTCATTTTGCAACTAGCTGTTTTCAACGATCTAATTTTTGCACGATAACCTTAAAATCGAAGCAAAGTGCAATAACTATCACGGAAGAATAATAAATTCCAGTAAGTCAAGCAGAAGTATCAACTTTTTGAGACCTAATTGGTTACAAACTGTACCTGAGCCATCCTTGAAAACATTAATGTCTACTAAAGGTTGTACAGAATCAAATTGCACCACTTTTAAATGGCTGTAACTTTTCACCCGTTGCGTATATTCTATTGAATTTTGGGCGGAATTAGTTCAATGTTTATTATTTAGTTTACGCTCCGTAAGTTTCACTAGCAGATGTGCAATCGTTGCGAAGATGGAGTCGGAATAACAGCAGCGGCGCAAAGAAATTTTGCGCTCGTACCACGAAAATCCGGATCTTTCTCATCGTGCCATCAGCAGGAAGCTGGGAATGGTACATTCTACGGTGTCTCGTGTTTTACATCGGTACCACGCACGTTTGACCATCGATCGGAATGAATCTCCGTATAGTGTTAAGGATCACAAGCGGGTAGTTCAAGCTTTCAAGAGGAATCTCAACAGTTCGGTTCGAGATGTGGCGAAGAAACTGAATCTAACCAAAACTTTCGTGCAAGATGCAAAAAAACTACACACGTACAAAGTCCAAAAGGCGCCTAATCGCTATGAACGGCCGAATACGGTAGGTAAAACACGTGCACGGAAGCTCTACTCCCAGATGTTGACGAAACCACATTACCCCGTTATCGATGAATTTTTCAACAAATGTTTGTAATGATGGTGTACTGTGCTTGTTTCTTCTTCTTTCTATATATAGAAGCATTGAAAACAGTCATTTTTTAGAACTGACAATACATTTGCTTCTGAGAATTAAGGTAAGTGCCGAATCGCAACCATCGAACTTAAAAACAAACCATCATGGCTCAAAGAAACCAACTGAGAAAGATCCGACTGTATTTTTATGCGTATTTATGTGTATTCAAACCAACCAGCGCATATCAGAGCACACGGCTCCCACAAACCCCCGAAACCCATTGGCTAGCCGCAACGCAAACAGCCAAGCCCTCTGGGTTTCGAATGTGGGAGGATACTTGTTGGTCCAAACGATGTGTGTGCCTTCGTCGTTCTCTTTTTGATTCAAATCCAAATGTTGTGACCGTCATCGTCAACGCCGATGACGATGACTGGTGGATTATGGTTGTCATCGTTTTCTATGATGTTTTGGTGGATTCAACTCTGCCGGAAGTTTTGCATTTGGGGTAGTTCAAATATATAGTGGTTCTGAGGATTTGGTGGAGGACGAGAAGTATGGCCGGGACATGGTTGAAGCTTGATAGTGGAATTTTTGAGCAACTTAAAAAAAAGTTTGAAGTTGGTTACTTTTTACTTGAACTGCAAGTTGAAATTCAATATGTCTACTTAAATGTTGTTCCTATGGACAATCCTCTTTTTTTTTATTTGAGTGAAATTTTCATAACAAACTTCGATAAATAATTATTTATAATTATAATTACAAGACATATATCAACTAACATAAGTTTGGGGGAGATACGTTGATGAGTTAGTATTTCAGAAAAAGATCGCTTACCTCTTACTTTAACATTAACATTGAATAACGCACACAAAAACATCAAACTAACTAATGTCATTGAAAATGATAGCAAATTACCATTGCTAGGTTTGTTTGTGGTGAAAGAACAATCCTAAATCACATTTGAAATTTACCAAAACCGACGAATACACAACGAATAATACCAAACACATCTAATAACTCACACCAACACAGATAAGCACACGTCCTTTAAACACATGATAAACAAAAAAACAGACATTACCTCAAAATCCAAACGGCATAAATCAAGAACATGATTATCCTAGAGGTTTTGAGCTGTTAAGTGGAATACCTGTAAATAGAAATTAGAAGAAAAAATAATCTTGACAGATACGCGTATTTCGTATACAATGTGCAGACTTCTTCAGTGTCTCGTACTAATAACTCGACATGATTAAATTTTTGAGAGACTCACAATAAACAATACAAAACATAATCAACAACAAAAAACCCAAAACACAAACAATCCGAATAATCAATCGCCTTATTGACTCTGCCCCGATTCTGTCCCCACTAGGACGCAGACCGCGTCGCGTGATACCGTTCGGTATGCACTAACCACTCTCAGGCACATAAGCTCTCTAGCTTACTAATGTAGCTCTTGGTACTCAAGACGGTGATAAATATGGACAGAGCGACACTGGCCAGAAGTTTACGCTAACTTCCTTGCACCACCAAGCTATTCTTCATCATGCAGGATAATGCCGATATAGCCATAGAAGCTTTCTTGCATGCATAATCGACGTGACTGACAAGGGACAGCTTATTGTCGATCATGACCCCAAGATACCTCAAGAACCTCTTCGATTCTATTGTGCAGTTACCTGCACTGATTATCGCATGCTGCTCCGATTTTTGATTGTTCACCACCATGACCTCAGTCTTATGGTGGGCTAGCTCCAGTTGCCTGGAACTCATCCATCTCCCCAATTCCAATGGGGAGTGATGCCGTTAGCTCCACTTTTTCAATGGTTCACCACATATCTCAAGGGTTTTGTCGTCCGCGGACCCGACTATCTTCACCTCGTTCGGAAGCTCAAGCCGTGGTACCTTATCGTACATCGTGTTCCATAGCACCGGACCCAGCATCGAACCTTGTCAGACGCATGTGGTGATCTGGAGACGTTTCTGGCCTATCTCTGTGTTCTATACCAGTACGCGATCCTGGTAGTAACTTTCCAGAATCTTGTCCAGGTACCCAAGAACCTGAAGGCGTTGAAGCGAGTCAGCGATAGCCACCCAACTGGCGCTATTGAACGCATTTCTCCCATCAAGGGTGACCACTGCACAGTATCGTACTCTTCACCTCTTGCCTCGTATGCTGAATAGCATCCACCGTTGACTTCCCTTTACGGAAGCCAAACGGGTTGTTTGATAGACCACCTATACCTTCCGTATATTTTGTCAGTCTGGATTACCCTCTCGAGCACCTTACTCGCTGTATCCAACTAACATATAGGTCAATGTGCTGAGGCCACCCCTGGTGGCCTCCTTGTCTTTGATAGCAACACTTGGGTCCGAATTTTCAGGCTTCTGGAAGACGCCCTCGTTCGTGTCTGAACGAGGGCGTCTTCCAGGAAGCCTGGAAAATGCATCAATACCCTGAAGATTTCGGGAGCCAGCAAGATAGCTGTCTTGAAGGCCAGGCTCGGAATTCGATCCGGTCCTGGTGTTTTGTTCACATTTAGCGACTTTGCTATTGCAAAAAGTTCGTCGATCGTCACCGTCACATCGTAGCCAGCTCCCGTTGTACCGTTGTCAATGTCTATGTGGTCACGGGTGTTCGGATGAGCTACCCACCTTTCCGTCGCTATGACAGCGTCAAAGTCTGGAATACTGGAACGCTGGTATTGGGACAAATCTACGGTGATGGGAGGCAATGGACTCGGGACGTGGTTCAGAAAGAGCCCTGCAGTAGCTCTGGTAATTGCTCGGTTGAAACCGCCGTCTCTCTGGTTTTGGCCATAAGTACCCGATAGGCGTCACCCAACGGGCTCGTGTTGACCTTCTAAGCAGGATCACTTGCCGACTTTTATCTCATCTTTAGCGAGGTCTTCGCGATGATTAGCGCCCATCTACGCTCGAGTCTATCGTTGTCGGACCACGCTCTTTGTATCCTTCGTCTGGAGCGGAGGCATATTCGTCGGAGGTCAGCACCCTCCACCAATATACCGGTAATCTTCCATTCGACGGTTTGACTTCCCTCGGCATGGTCGCATCGCAAAAGTCTCTATATCAAAGTAGGACGTCCTTCCACATGCTGCCTTGTATTGTGGACGATACAATAACGAACCGCCAAGGTAGCCATCATTCACCCTCCAATTATGCAATAGCTATGCAAGCAGCAGTAGCTCTCCCACTCGAGCGCTCAAGTGTTGAAGTCCCCCGCTATTACCAACGGGCTTAGGCAAGTAAGGTCGGTTGTCATCCGATCGAGCATATTGGAAAACTGTTCATTCGACCATCTCGGCGGTGCGTAGCTGCGGCAGAAGAACGTTCCATTCACAATTACCGTTGCCGGCTGCGATGCGGTATGGGTCGGATATTATGGCGATATCCGATGCCGACTCGCAAATTGTGTGACACAGCAGCTGTCTCACAATGGTTCAAGTTTAGTTTGGTTTACCTGCATATAGCATTTGGCTGGACCTTTTCAGTCCCACGCCTTGTGGCTTGTACTGCCACATCTTCTGCACATGTTGCTCCTATCTGGGTCTTTGCATTCCCAGGACATGTGCCAGCGCTCTACGCAACTGAAGCATGCCTTCGGCGGCTGGTGCAGGCTAAGTGGACATATCGACCATCCCACCTTCGCATTCGCCACTTTCAACGCTGCGTCCGGGTCGGCTGCCGCTACCCTCATTGTTGCCACCTGGGTCCCGTGTGGACCCTTCCGCAGTCGTATGTCTGCGGCGGCAACCTCAACCTTGCATTGTTCCTTAAGTGCAGGGAAGATATCGTCTACCTCGGTGATCTCATCCAGATAATTGCACTAGATCGTAACCTATGAGACGACGGCCGTATCTTCACACCCTCACCTAAGGCCTGTTTTGCCAGCTATCTATAAGCCGGGCTCTTTAGCTCTGTTGTCTTCTTTAGCTCCAGGAGAATTTCGTCGGTGCGGGGACGGCGTATACTCCGCACATCGACGCCTAGGCCCGCCAGTTTGGCGTCTTTTTATGCCTTTACTAACGTCTGCAGGCTCATGGCATAATCCAGAGTGGATGCGGTGTCCTCAATTGCATGTCCCGAAAGGGCAAGAGAGGCTCGCAGAAGCTTTGGAGGATTTTTTTTTCCAATACGGTGTCCAAATCTGTGTATCCCAGTGGGGCAGGAGTGGATCGCAATCTTAAGAGATTCGTTAGTCGAAAGTTTCTGATCTTTACTTAAGAAATTGGTAGGGTTTATAAATGTAATTGTTGTCGTTTTACATTTGTTGCATTGATTTGGTGTGATTTACATTTAATTACTGTAGTCAGAATAGGATGCCTTTATTGGCGTGATGTTTTTGTTTGTTGTTGTTGTCAATGTGGCAATAGATAAATAGATAAATAGAATGTGCATACTTTGCTTTTTAGCACGTTGGACGGGGTAACATGATTCGCTCATTCGGGTTCGATGTTCTGAATGACTGAGAAAGTAAATTACTTATTTGGTTGGCAAGGCTATATATGATTGTAATTACGAAATGTGCATTTTTATATAAAATTGAAGAATTCGGTGCGTTTTCTGTTACAGTAGCGTATATGTTTTTGGCTACTCTTTGGATTAACGAAAGTTCACGTTGAATGCCTATGAGAGTCCCCGCGCATCGCTTACAAGACCTCAGAGTACTTCAACGCCTCGGTCTTGACGATGAGGGCCTTTCCGTGGTTACGCTTGCGGGCCGCCGCCTGTCACTTTGCCATTTCTTTCTTAGCTTTAGTACTCTTTTGTTGAACCTCGGTCTTGTGGCTATCCCTCCCACGTTTGGGGTCGTAGCTCGTCCCTCTCATAGTACTAGCGTCTGCTTATATGCTAACTATTGCTGTTGTCGTCTGAGCCCTGTCACTCGGGCTCTCTTCGGCGCTTCAGAAAACTCTCGAGCTGGACGTCGCACTTTTGACGCTAGGCTTAGCGCCTGGGCTTTTCTCTTTGCTGCCAGCCAGAGCTGGTCACTAGGATGGACCTTCTGACCTCGCCGCCACGTTCGCGCGGTTCGTTTTCCTATGGGGACGTCCGACACTATCCAATTCTTGGAAGCGCCAGGTGCCGTTTCACCCGGGGACTGCCTAGTCCGCTTATAGGTCCCTACCTCCATGGTAGATGGAGTGAAATCTCCCACGGAGACGGACTCTTCCGTCTACGCGTACTTCGAGGCTATATCTCTCGAGCGTGGTTGCCGTGGCTGCTAGCCGTGCCAACTCTTTGCCACTTTGCTCGGTAAGGAGCTTGGCTTCCAGCTCTCCTCTTCTTACACTGTCCGGCGTAGCCTGAGGAGGCTGAGTTTCTTAGCAAAGTTGTTGCGCAATGATAAGAAGTCAATTATTGCATCCAACTACTCGGACACCTCCTCCAAACGCGTCCTATCCATGGCCCAGATGAGTCCTGGCTCATCCAAGGCCACGCTTAGCTTAGTAGCACCTGCTTCCGATGCCGTGGCACTTCCGCAAGTATTGGACACGCCAGATACCACCGCTTCACGTGGTGGGATCTCACTAGGCTGTCTTTAGCGAACGGATTCGCTTTCTCCTGGGGTTTGGGTCCCCCTATCTTATTCCACGTGGAATAGTCGCTATAGTGATCCCATGGTTAGCTATGCAAGCTTGAAGGCGAGTAGGAAGGCCATGCCAGGCTTGACACGGCCCTTCATGGGGAACCGTGTTCAGAGCCTGATCAGCGTAAGTCAGGTATAGGAAAATCTGAGCCTACTCCCGCCCAACTGCTGAGGTCGGGCGGTGGAGAACATGGTTTTATACCTTGTTTCATCGAGCGAAGAAGAAAATGATGTTTCAATTGATGAAGAGCAGATAATAAAACATGAACTATCTAACTATCTGATTGAGAAACGCGCAAATATTTTAGAAAATCCTCTTATGGGGTGGCAAGCTGCACGGGGAATATATGATCAGCTTCGTGGATTAGTGAGACGGTATATATCTCCACCTCAAGCTAGCATTCCAAGTGAACAACTGTTTAGTAGTCCTGGACAAATATACGATTCACTTCGTAATCGACTCTCAGGAGAAAAAGCAGTAAAACTGCTTTTCGTGAAACACAATTTACCATTGAAAAAATTGACTATTAAGGAATAAATTACTTTCCAAGTAACACAAAACCGTCATAATTGGTTACAACAACTTGATTGTGACTTAATATAGTCACAGTTAAGTAATTTTACCTTTTTGCAACCAGCGTGCTGCTACGGTTCTTTATTTTGTTAATAAACAATCCCGTAAAAATGCATTAGAACTTAAGAAAGACATTTTGTATCCAAAATTCAACATCCGCATCCGCATCCTCATCAAGATCCGCATTTATAGCAACATCCGCATCCGCATCCGCATTTGCGGATGTTGTGATTTCAACAACCACATCAATATCCGCATCCGCAGATGTCTTAAAAAATCACATCCGTAGCACCCCTGCTTGTAATGAAGCGTCAATTCTCCATTCTCATTTAATAATACCTCATCTTACCAAAAGTTCAGAGCTTGCTAGGCTTACTATGCTATGCTATGCTATGCTATGCTATGCTATGCTATGCTATATCACAAATCTTTGAAAGTTAAATGTAGTAAAAAATCCCAAAAAACTACAGAAACAACGCACAATACTTTGTCACATCATTTGAGGCAGAATAAAGCGTGTTTCGATCAACATTTGGTCAACTTAAACTTGACGCATTTCCTTTCATCGTGCATTAAAAAAATTTGCACGTAATTAATTTTGAAGATGTGTGCGTGTAGCATCATGCCTCTATTTTGATTTTGAGATTAGTACTTCAGTTATCAAAATGTCTTGGAAGGAAAAGAAGCAACGCATCAAAATTTTGCACGTGAATGGCGAAAATCCAAGCTACTCTCACGCCAAATTGGCGGAATTGTTGAATGTGGCTCGAGCAACTGTTACCAACGTATTAAAAGTGTTCGGTGAACGTTTGTCGACAGCCAGGACTGCTGGATCGGGGAAAATCGAAAGCCAGAGACCACAGCGACGACAAAAAGAGTTGCCCGCTGTTTCAAGTGGAACTCCATCCTCTCCGTCCGACATGTCGCAAAGAAGCTGAGGGTGGCGCCTTCATCTATCGATAGCGCTAAAGCACGAGCTGGACTGTCTACTTACAAGAAAGTGGTGACTCCAAATCGTGACGATAAACAAAACACGTCGGCCAAAGCCCCTTCGCGAAAGTTGGACGATGAAACTTACGTCAAGGGAGACTTTAAACAGCATCCTGGACAGGAATTTTATACGGCAACCAGACGGGGAAAGGTGGCAGATATTTTCAAGCACATTAAACTGTCAAAGTTCGCGAAGGAATATCTGGTGTGGCAGGCTATATGTACCTGTGGCTTGAAGAACAACGTTTACATTGCGACCGGAACCGTCAACCAGGAAATTGATCTGAGCGAGTGCCTACAAAAACGTCTTTTGCCTTTTCTGAAGCGACACAACTGTTCAGTTCTATTTTGGCTAGATTTGGCATCTTGCCGTTACGGGAAAAAGGCCATGCAGTGGTATGCTGCCAACAACGTTCAAGTGGTGCCCAAGCACAAGAACCCTCCCAACTCACCAGAGCTCCGCCCAATCGAACAATATTGGGCCATCGTCAAGCGGAACCATAAGAAGACTCAAAAAGCTGTTGTGAGCGAGAAACAGTTCAAGGCAAACTGGCGTTCTGCGGCGAATAAATTGGACAAGGAGACTGTACAAAATCTTATGGCAGGTGTTAAACGAAAGACCCGGCCATTCGCATTCTGTAAAAAAGAAGCTAAGTCGAATATTTCTCCTGTATTCTGTAGAAACTGAACTTGAAAATGAAAAATAATTTGGCTTGCTAATAAGAACTTTAATCGACTCACACTCATCACTGTTTGACCAAATTTTGATCGGAACACCCTTTACTAACCCTTATTTTAGCAACTAAAAATGTTGGAATTCTTATTTGTACAAAAATATGAACCACTCTAATTTTCATTAAAAGCAAAAGGTTCAACATGTATCTCGTAGGCTTAATTCGCATTCTGGACCGCTGTGAATTTATTTGAAGTTCTGACACTTTACTTCAAATATTTACACGGTTTTGATGTGAGCTTATTCTGGTGTGTTATTTGCTTGCCAGATGCGCTCAATAGAATAGAAATTATTTGATGTATCTTAAGTATTTATAGCTATTGATATGTCAAATCGATTTCTCAAAAATACCTGTTTGTATTCCCGAAAAATCCCAGAAAAATATAGTACAAATATGATTTAATACAAAAACACATTCACTCACTATCATCTTTCCTACAACCCTGTCCGCATTTCTACAGAATATTCACTCTTTGCACCCATTTACCTTCTCCAGCTGCCCTTCTATCGCAACCCAGAAACCTTTTCCTTTTCATCTGTCCCCAAATTGAAGTGTATCGTACTGCTTAGAATAGCATGGATGACAATTCCCCACCATTATCCCTAACCCCACCATCATCGCTGGCAGCGCTACATCCCAGCCTGATCCGAACCGGAACGCCAGCAACGTGTTAATCGAAAGCTGTGGTGTGAAAATGGAAAATGACGAACCCTCGTCTCCATTTTCCTCTCGCTCTCATTCACGATCCCTATCTGCCCGCCTACTCGACTCAATCGACGTGAACCCCAACGGAACGACCGACCGACCGACCGACCGACCGACGAGACAGATATAGAAAGTGGTTTAATTGTAGGATAATTTGCTGCTACACAATAATTTCGAAGAGCTTAAGTTTGATTACACCGGATAAATGGCACGCAATTATGACAGTTTATAGCTGGAAAATTGAGTCAAGCCAAAACAGTGAGAGGGAGGATGGAGATGTAGAATTTGATTTGGGTCAGAGTTTTGGATCGTTGTGCATCCGGAGATGGCGGTCTGGTTTAGGATGTGGACGGAGATGCAGAGCTCGGAAACAAAAGGCCACCCGACAGACGACCGCCATTCAGGAGCTGTCTTTATGGGTTTCCGCAGTTTTACGGTTGATAAACAGTTGACTCAATTCAATGTGTTGAATGGGGTTGATCTGTGTGATGACTTTCTGAATGATATTGAGGGGTTGAACGTTGACGGATCACTTCCGTTGGCAAAATTCTGCTATTTGGAAATTTCCGCCGAAATCATAATTGAAGTTTTATACTCTCTTAGCCGCGATGTTAAAAGAAGCAGAAATGAGAAGAGTTTCAATCCCCTGGGATTTCGAAGCTCGAACGTAAGATTTTACGGATGAAGCCCACGGCGAAAACGTTTCGCAAATCCAAGGAGATTATATTCTTGAAATGATTTACGCAATCTCATCGCTGTCTGACTGCTACAGCGGAAAAAATAAATTCAGGTTGCGATGTGGGTTGATTATAATTGAAGAAAGTTCTACTCGCTAGTACCGACAGCTTGTTGGCTTTTCTTTGCTGTTTTTCCGAGCCAACAGCAGTAAAAAAAAATTAGAAGGAATTGAGGGAAAACCCCGAATCAAAGGAATTAACGTTGGAGGCTTAATGAGTATCAGTATTTTCGTAGATTTATTCAGAGTTTGAAAAATAATGATTGAAGTAAGAATCACATAATAGACCATTCTTACAAAAATATAATATGATGGATAATATGATATGATGGAGCAAATTGATTTGAATTTTCCTAGTTCTTCAATAACAATCGTTCTACTAATACGCTCGTAAAAGTGTTTTAAAACAAGTGAAGAGATAAACAATTTATTTTTGAGGGAGCCTTTCGCCCAACTAGGGATTGAACAGTCCTATCCACGGATTGCAGCGAGCCTTTAATAAGGTGCGTCAGTTTTGGCGTCCACCTGATGCGGAATATGGAAATTTTTCACCATTTTTGGTACAATTGACATCAGTAAGGCCTGTCCCTAAACATAGCAATTAACAGAATAGATGATCACTTAGAAAACATACAGTTTGCAGAAATCTCAATACCTATTCTCAATAGATGGCGTAAAATACATTTAATAAATATACACGCACCAAATAACTCATATGTTAAGTTTCTTGGAGACTTGGGTTATTGCATCAACAAAGCCAATAATATTAAAACCATGATCTGCATGGGTGACACGAATGCACAAATCGGATACGAAAACCTCTCTGACAATGAAACACTGTTGATAGGAAAGTTTGTCAAACACACCCAATCAAACGCAAATGGTGAACAACTTAAACTATTTATTCGAAGATACAATCTGGTGTTAAGAAGCACTATGGTAAATAAAACATTCATGATAACCTGGGCATCTGGAAACAAAGAAAGCCAAATTGACCACATAATGACTCATTTATCTTCACACATTTTCTTTAAGAAACTCAAAGCTCAATGGGTCCGCAATGTGAACACGGACCATAAATTGATCTGGGGAAAAATCAATGTGGTAAAGGCAAGTCAGCAAACCCATGGCGAGTATGAAAGAACAACTGACCAACATCTGGATTGGGACATTTCGCTTTTAAAAAACGAGGTCTTCAAAGACAAATACCTATCAGCGGTGAACGAAATTGCAATCGATTCTGATATCCTCAATATATCGGACACATGGAAAGCATTTTCACATAAACTAAGAAAAGCAGCGGGTAGCACCATAGCCAAATCATCACAGATACCACTATCTCCCAATCGAAGAAAAGCGATGGCAGATGTTAAGAAGTGGACCTGCAGAGCTAAGTTCGATCCTTACAATAAAAATCACATAAAGCAACTAAACAATGCCAAAGCAAACTTTAGCAAACTGTGTAAGGAAAGCGACAAAAGACGACAAATGGAGTTCTTTGAGAATCTAAGTAGTTGCAAATTAGGAGAGAGAATTAATCGCACATTCCAGTACATGAAACAACACCGAAAAAGGAAAGCGGCGCAGAAAAACCCGAAAATAGCCTTGAACAAATGGATGTCAACATATGCGGAGGAATCCTTACTCCCACAACAAATCTCAAGTCTACCGGATGATACGGTACATCCCGATGCAGAAGCGATAGACGTTATCATCAAAAATAGTAAAAACGGCAAAGCCCCCGGACTTGATGGCATACAAATTGAACTCATCAAATGCGGAGGACCTGGTGTAACTGAAGAACTAAAAAACATACTGAAGAAAGTATGGGACGAGAATGCTCTCCCAGTGGACTGGAAGCGCTCCCTTCTTGTTCCCATATCAAAGATACCTCACCCCAAGAACCCCGGAGACTATCGCCGAATCTGTCTAAGTAGCATCGGATACAAAATCTACGCAGCTTGGATCCTTCAGGAGACCTTTAAACATGCAAAGCCTATCGGATCCCATCAAGCAGCATTTCTCCATGGCAGATCAACGCTGGATCACGTTTTCGTAGCCAAAAGGATTCTTGAAGAAACGTGGAACGCCGGAGATGACCTACATGTCATGACTCTTGATCTGAGCAAGGCCTTCGATAACGTATCTCTGAAAAGTCTACCTATAATGCTAAAAAAGAAGAACATACCAGACTCATTGATATCTCGCATTATAGAATGCATTAGAGAGGAATCATACCAAACACTTTGGGAGGGTCAAAAAACAACATGGGAAAATAGGAAAATGGGCATAAAGCAAGGCTGTCCTCTTTCTCCATACTTATTCGATATTATTATTGAAAATGTGCTAAAAAACGTAGAGAGCGAGTTAGTAGATCTCTTTGTATTGGACCAAACATGCAGAATTAGTTTCCCAATAATATTAGTTTACGCGGATGATATCCTTATAATCGCAAAATCAAAGGAGCAATTGGAAACTATTTTGCCAGTTCTCCAAACACATTTAGAAGCTGTAAACCTAATATTAAACCATTCCAAATCTAAACTTCTTATAAGAACACCCTTAGGAAATGCACCTAAACAATTAATTTTAAATAATGTGGTGTATGAAGTCTCCTCAGAATTAACGTATCTTGATGTTACTATCACGGATAGACTGTGTAGACCAAAGACAGCGAAAGCCAGGTGTAGTAAAGCTGTTAAAGCATCAAAAGCAATGCAAAGTTTCATCAAAGAAAACAACCCGTCAATACAAGTTAAAAAAAATTCTATACGATACCATCGTTGCCCCGACGATGTTGTACGGAACCCAAGTATCAACACTTACAAAAAAATCAAGGATCTCATTGAGGAAATATGAACGTCAAATCGTAAACGAGCTCAGATCCAGTTGTACGAGTGAGGAAAATATCAGTCACAAAGAATTTTTGAAAGGCAAAACCATCACAAAAAAAATAAGAGCCCTACAATTGAGGTATTGGACTCACATCTTAAGGATGGATGATACACACCTACTAAAATTAGCAGCTAACTACAAAAAAAACTATAAAAAAAGAGGGCGACCTGCCTTTACGTTTATAGATATTATACAACAAAACATGAAAAAATTTGAAGAGATGAGCTCTGAAGATTGGGAAAGGCTTGCATTAGATAGGAAAAATGTAACATTAAAAATAGAAGAAATCTACGGAAAAGAAGAATCCATCGATTCAGATAGCGAAAACTAGAAATAAGTAATCACAAATAAACTTGTAACCTAAAATAATGCAATATTGTTGCCGCAACCAAAGAAATTTGATACATTTTCTCTTACCACCGTTCCAATATTCTCAGATATTCTTCTCTTTCCAGTCAATCTTCTCTTCTCTTTTCGTTTCAGAGAGCGAGTAATGGCGCTATAACCATAAGCCACAAAGAGCTAGGACTTTAGTTAATGCAAAAGTTCCAACCATCTGAAGAGAAATAGAGCATCAATTAACCCTCTTAGACTAGATGCTCCCAACGACCTTTTATATATATACAAAAAAAAAAAAAAAAAAAAATGTTCTGCACACCAAACAGGGCAGTCTGTTTCACTATTCTCTCCGGCTATTCATTTCATTTTCCTTTGATATCTACTGAAGGCTACGTGGGTTCCCCGTGTCTTCTTAAGGTAGATACCAAAACCCTCCCTATCTCCAACGGTTGCATGGACGTGGCCAGGTGAGCGATCGAGGAATCTCTTTGTGGAGATTACTGTGTGGAGAAACGTAGCAATATCTGGCTCCGTCTCATGGTGACATGCAGTGTCTTCAACGAATTATTCCTCATCGTAGCTCCATCCACGAGGTGTGCAAACGTTAATGCTAATGCTAATGCTAATGCTAATTGACATCAGTAAGGCCTGTCCACGTTAAATTTCAGACACTTTTTTTTTCAGTGTAAATTTTTATTTATGTCAAGAATCTCAGAAACGTTTTACTTATATGACAGCTGAAACTCTCCACTATATTTACATTCTTGTTACTTTCAGTCAAATGGCATGTTGACATTCTTGTTACTTTCAGTCAAATGGCTTCGAATAAAATATACGTACTCGAAGACTTTAAACTGATTCAAGGTCTGGCTTTTAATACCGCAATGCAAAGGAACGCCGTTGTCGAGCACTTCCGGACAAAGAAAGTGTCCGAATTCCCGAAGAAGTATTTGATTTGGCAGGCCATATGTAGTTGTGGTCGAAAATCTAAAAGTTTCGTCTCTACTGGCACAATCAATAAGGATGTGTACGAGAAAGAATGTCTAAAAAAGTAGTTGCAACCGTTTATCAAAAGCCACGACCCTCCTGCTCTATTTTGGCTTGATTTGGCGTCTTGTCACTATGCGAAATCCGTCCTTGAATGGTATGAGGTACAAGAGCAAATACATGTCAAAAACAGCCAATACACCAAACTGTCCTGAATTTCGCGCAATAGAGAAGTACTGGGAAGACGAACGAAAGAAGAAAGCAAATAGTACCGATGATTTGAAGAGAAGATGGAAAATCATCACGGCGGGCGTATCTGAGAATACCGTACGGAACAAAAGGGCGGGTTTACCACTGAAAGTTCGAGCATTTAACAGAAAGAAGGATTAGCATCTTAATCAACTGTTTTTAATATAGACATGACACTATTTTTGTGAAATAAACAAGCGGTCTGTTGAATTATGTGTAAATTTGTTTTGCTGCTATTATTTTGGTGTACAAAATTTAACGTGGACAGGCTTTAACTGGACGTTTTTCACGAACACATCACTTCACTTTTTTAAGCTATTACTGGTATCACCGTGAGGGCTTCAAATGGTGAGTTGACAACTTGGCAGGAGGGTGCGACCGACCTCCGGTCCTCACAAGTTCCTACCTCACGCCTCCACGAGTCATATGATCACAAAAGACTGCCAGCTGAAACATGGAGACGCTAGGTTGGCGTAGCCTGGGCAATGTTGTCGATCTGACAATAGCGAAGTGAGGGGTGCGACCGGTAAATCATATCATAATTTTCCATTCTCATATCTTTCAGGTCTTCCAGGTCATCAGGTATTATAAAATAATTTAAAATTTAAAATTCATTTTTTTCTCATGTCATACATTGTCTAAGTTTTCTGGGAGTTTGTCTACAATTGCAACAAAACAGCAGTCGGCACAGATGTAATTTTCAGTTTATATTATAATATCCCTTGACTATATATATATTATCACATAGGACATTGTTTATTCATAACCATTATCAATCTTCTTTATCATCATCATTATCATTTTGATCATTACTGGTGTTTTCAGGATTTATATATTAACATATTTTTTTTTATAATTTCACCTAATAGGTTATATATA
>JASCZW010003393.1:0-27761 GCA_034211315.2 Aedes japonicus | reverse complement strand
AATGGGGTATTTAACTTTGCATCTGATAGTACTCACCACCAGAGGAATGGTAACAATCGCTTCTTTAGGCATTCTTCATGGTATATTTCCTTGTTTACCGTTCGAGTAGTGATGAAGTTTTGGCTTGTTCGACCACAGTTGCATATTGCCTTCCAAAACAAATATTTTTTTGAAAAACTTCGCCTTTTTATTCGTCTTGAAATGATCCTTTACGCCGTTTCATTACTGACAGATCCGGATTTTTATTGCGACCGCATACAATTGCTTTTCGCACTTCCTCGTCTTTCGACGCCATCTTCGATCTAAAAGCTTGTAGTATCACCAAAAATTGATTTTACTATACTATAAACTATAACCTATAACCTATAACTATAACCTACTATAAACTAGATTCGGTTTGAGCAAAAGTAAGTATGAAGGTGTAAGAAAGTATGTTAAACATACTTCAGGAGTTACTGCACTTCAACCATTCACGATTCTATGCATATCCAGAAATAGTTGACGAGAGTCAGCGATTAATAGTGATGAAGGTGAAGCCTCTAAATCGGGTGCTAGTGATGCAGATAGTGTGAATGAAGTCGGAGAACACTGAATATTTGTATCATGTAAATAGATCGACTTTACTTTTGCAAAGGTCCAAAAGGTGTTTTCACAATACATAGTACAGCGCAAACGAGTTAAATATTTTTAAAGCAAGTATGATTACCATATGACTATTCATCCGAAATTAGGGAAAAATTGGGCAAAATGGTAAGTGGCATCCCCTGCATTTCATTTTCCAGACATCTTAACAATATTGCAGTGTGTTTTATTTCATTTTAATGCGTGGCTATTACAAAAACCGCATTATCAATACAGGGTGACTGACAGCTCGCGGTCTAGCCAAAACAGGGTGATAAAGAGATCTGCAAACGATGATATCTCCTTCATTAGATTCTCCAGACATATTCACAATACTACAGCATAGATGTATTCCACATTATTAGAGCTAATATGTTAACTGTATGATTATCAAATTTAAATCACGAAATTAGGGGAAAGTCGGGTAAAATGCGCCATTTCTCGAGGTCTGCAAAAGACGACAATCCCTCCATTCAATTTGCTAGAAATTTTAAGATTATTGCAGGGCATTTAATTTTTATTCTAATTCGCTGCTACTTAAGGTGACCGTTTCAGCAAGGTGAAATCATAAGTCTTTGAGTTATTTGTTAGGGAAAATTTGAGAAATAAAAAATTCTACGCACGTCAGTTTCTAGCTATTTTCAATACCTTTCATTTGGTGCAAAGAAATCCTCGAAATATTTTGTAGATTTCGAGTCTTATCAAATGTGGTGACCGTACTTAAGGTTTTTCCTTCCTCCCCAGAATTATAGCAAAGATAATCTTAGCTCACTTTTTCAATTGCTATCAAAATCAGCGTGGTGTGCATCCAAACATTGACAGTAAAAAACAAGTTTAGTTTGATCAACATTGAGAACCATGCTGGGAACCAACTGGCTCTCCAGAAGATCCGGAACATCCGTAAAAGTGGCCAGTTTTTCGAAGTAGTCCCAAATAGACGTTATTTTTTTTATTTTTGCAATCAACATTCATTTTATGAAAGTAGGATAAACTTCACTTTGTGAATCTGAGGATGTCCATTGAGAGGTCATATGGTGGCCACCCGGAAGATCCGGAACATCCGTAATAGTGAGCAGTTCTTATTTTTTTTGCAATCAACATTTATTTTGTGAAAGTAGAATGAACTTCAATTCGTGGTCTGGAGGTGTCCCTTGAGAGGTCATACGGTGGCCACCCGGAAGATCCGGAACATCCGTAATAGTGACCAGTTCTTGGAAGCAGCCCCAAAAAGACCTTTTTATTGCAATCAACATTTAGTTTACGAAAGTAGAATGAACTTCAATTCGTAGTCTGAAAATGTCCCTTGAGAGGTCATATGGTGGCTATCCGGTAGATCCGGAACATCCGTAATAGTGACCTGTTCTTATTTTTTTGCAATCAACATTAATTTTGTGAAAGTAGAATGAACTTAAATTCGTGGTCTGGAGATGTCCGTTCTGAGGTCATGTGGTAGATCCGGAACTTCCGTAAAAGTGGCCAGATTTTGGAAGTACAGCCATTCCTCGATATAAAGCAACGTTATTTCTGGACTTTATTCGTCTATCGACTCGCCAATCACACCCCGATCATGAAAAATGATGAGATCACTGCATAGATGAGACCTTTTAGAAACAATTTAGAAAAAAACGATGATGAAAGCCGAAAAATAATGTTGCTTTATATTGAGGTATGCTTGTAGTCTTGTACTTGTTGTAATTTATTATTTGTTGCAATCTACATTCAGTTTATAAGAGCAGAATGAATGAATTTGTGATTTGTACATTTTCATTCGGGTGGAAACCCAAAAGGCCAGGATGTTTGTATTCCTATCCAGGACCATAGCAAGGATAATGGCATTGAAAATCAACTCAAATCTTGGACATCCTCTTCAATTACATAGTCGTCAAATGATATTATCTCTTCCATCGCAGATGCGCAATCTATATTATTTGCAGACACGGTTCCATTTATAAGAGTTTATATAAATTGAATGATCCAATGATTGAGTATAGATCACTGTGACTTTCACAGCATTCAAACTATATACTGTTAGAAAGTTGAAGTGCTGCAAATTTAGCAAAATATTTTTGAAATTTAGTTATTGGCAAATGAGTCAAACTTACACTAAATGATTGAATTCATTTTTTGCCACAACTTTGAAAACATTCCTGTCCCTGATATGCTTCAACATTTGTGGTGCTCCCTAAGTGATGATTTATCGGTTATATAGTGATCTTTAAAATAATAACATATCAACCCGAAGTTTTGCAAACATGTAAAACATGAAAATACTCTAAAACCCATAAAATAAAATCAAATCTGAAACGTAAAATATATTCCATGTGCATAATAGTCATATTGCTTGCAGATATTTCAAACGCATTTATAGTTACTCAACTAACGCAATTCATACACAATAAAATGGACAAGACAATTGACTTTAGAGTACCATTTTTTTTCGCTTCGATAAGTATAAGTTGCAGTAACTTGATTATAACTGTAATAGAACTAGGGTAGGGAACGGCTTCAGCTCCCCGAGACCCTATTCCAAGCACGGGGTAAACTTGATCTTACAACGCTCATCTTTTGCAGCATGGTGCTCATCTAGTGTTATCATACTGTAAAAAATATGCGCTGTAGGTTAATGTTTACCCCGTGCTTGGAATAGGGTTAGAATTGTTTTGAAAAATAAATTGAATGTCAGGACATTTATATCGATAGATACCATCACCAGATCCATAGACCCAAATTAGATCCCCTTCCTCTATTGTTTGTTATGTGATCTTTGCAATAAAATTTCCGTCTGCTCTTTGAAAAAATATATGACATATTGATGGTGTAGTGGTTTTTACAATAATAGCTGATCAACCTGAAGTTTTATAAATACAATAAGAAACCATTATACAGACCTTTGAAAGGCTCAAGATATTTTTCATCACCCTTATCATTTGTGTAAAATTTCTGTAATTTATTGTATGTTTGTTTATCTGTTTCGATAGCCACCTCCGATTAGGTCAATAAAAGTTTAACAATGATTTTCAATGCAATTATCCTTGCTATGGTCCTGGAGAGGAATAAAAAACCTAAAGTCCTATCTCCAACATGCAAAATCCTGGCCTTTGTGGGTTGCCATTCTAATGAAAATGTTCAGATCACCAATTCATTCATTCCACTTTCATAAAATGAATGTTGATTGCAAAAAAAAAATCGTCCATTTGGGGGCAACCCCGGCGTATTGGTTTACATCCATACCTCTCACGCCTAAGTCACGAGTTTGAATCTCACCGAAGTTACGAAAAAGCCCAAAAGTGGTGTTTGACTGACTACAACGGGAGATGAAACAGCCTGAGGCTGGAAATCTCGATAATCAACACAAAAAAAGGGCATTTGGGACTACAAACATACCTCGATAAAAAGAAACATTATGTTTCGGCTTTATTCATCGATTTTCCACGTAGTATAGCTCAACCATATAAATCGTTGATACTAGTATTTTATCAGTGATCTCATATTTTTTTGTGATCGGGTTGTGGTTTGCGAGAAATCGATGAAAAAAGTCAAATGAAAAAGTTGCTTATATCGAAGTATGGCTGTACTTCCAAAAAGTGGCCATCTGGACTACCACCATATGACCACTGAAAGCATCTTCAGACCACAAATTGAAGTTCATTCTACTTTCGTAAACTAAATGTTGATTGCAAAAAAAGGTCCTTTTGGGGCTGCTTCCAAGAACTGGTCACTATTACGGATGTTCCGGATCTTCCAGGTGGCCACCATATGACCTCTCAAGAGACACCTCCAGACCACGAATTGAAGTTCATTCTACTTTCACAAAATAAATGTTGATTGCAAAAAAATAAGAACTGGTCACTATTACGGATGTTCCGGATCTTCCGGGTGGCCACCATATGACCTCAGAACGGACAGCTTCATACCACGAATTGAAGTTCATTCTACTTTCACAAACTAAATGTTGATTGCAAAAAATCGTCCTCTTGGGACTAATCAGAACTGGTCACTATTACGAACGTTCCGGATCTTCCGGGTAGTCACCATATGACCTCTCAGAACGGACATGCTTCAGACCACGAATTGAAGTTCATTCTACTTTCACAAAATAAATGTTGATTGCAAAAAAATAAGAACTGGTCACTATTACGGATGTTCCGGATCTTCCGGGTGGCCACCATATGACCTCTCAATGGACATCTTCAGATTCCAAAGTGAAGTTTATCCTACTTTCATAATATGAATGTTGATTGCAAAAATAAAAAAAATATCGTCTATTTGGGACTACTTCTAAGAACTGGCCACTTTTACGGATGTTCCGAATCTTCAGGAGAGCCATTTGTTTCCCAGCTTGGTTCTCAATGTTGATCAAACTAAAATTGTTTTTTACTTTCAATGTTTGGATGCACACCACGCTGATTTTGATAGCAATTGACAAAGTGAGCTAAGATTATCTTTGCTATAATTCTGGGGAGGAAGGAAAAACCTGAAGTACTGTCACCAAATTTGATGACTCGAAATCTACAAAATATTTCGTGGATTTCTTTGCACCAACTGAAAGGTATTGAAAATGGCTAAAATATTTACCTGCACTTAGTAATTCAGAAAAAGCACCAAAAAATGAAAAAAGTGCCACTAAATGATTAACTGTCCAACTGATGCGTGATCAGCATTAAAAAATTAGAATGAGCAATAAAGATGAGAAAAGATCTGGATAATCAATTGGACCGGTAAACTATCAAATAAACAACAGCTATCAGATACGTGCAATTAAATATGGCAGTATTTCCGTAAATTAGCAATTTGAGCACTAAACCATTCGAGTATGTCTTTTATATTTAGATTTTCCAATAAAACAGTAAAATGAGCAATGGACAAATATCCATTGCTCATTTCATGCGTTTTATAGGAAAATCTTACTAAAATTAAAAGACTATGGCGCAATATGACAGGCTCTACGCATATTTAATGTACATATACTAATAGCTGTTGCTTTATTTGACAGATTTATCGGTCACAATTAGATTATCCGAAGATCTTTCATCTTTTATTGCTCATTCCTAATTTTTAATGCTGATCACATCATTATTCAGTTGGCACAGCCTTAATAATTTAATGGCACTTTTTCATTTTATTATTGCTCAAATCTCTCTTTAATTGATGATTAATTATGCTGCATATTGAAAATAGCTAGAAACTGACGTGCGTAGAATTTTTTATTTCTCAAATTTTCCCTAACAAATAACTCAAAGACTTATGATTTCGCCCCGCTGAAACGGTCACCTTAAAACCACATTAAATATTGGTTCTTCCAGTATTCAGAGAAAAGCGGGTAAAATTGACAAATACCAATGTCATTTAATTCCCAGACAGTTCCACAAAAGAGCATTGTATTTTTATACATTACAGTTTGTGAAACCTTCGAGAACGACTTGTTATATCTAGTTTTTCCAATATGTGGTGAAAATCGTGCAAAATTGACAGTTCATGACGTTTTTACAAGACAATATTGCCTCCGTTTGAGTCTCACAATTCTAAGGCACAAATGGGCTCAATGGTATCTAAGCTAATATGATAAATGCAGGATTATTTAATTTTTCTTCAAAAATAAGGGGAAAATCGGTCAAAATAAGTCACTTCCGAGGTTTGCACTAGACGACATCCCCTTCATTCAGTTTTCCAGACATTTTCATAATATTGCACGGCATTTGATTGTAGGCACGGCTATTTCAAAACCGCATTATATATAATGATTCTTGCAGCATGCAGGAAAAGCGGATAAAACGGACAATAACTGATGTTACATGTCGAAATCCTCCATTCATTCAGACAGTTTCACAATAGTGCATTGATTTTTATGCATTCGAAATTTCAAAACCACATGACATATCTAGTGTTTTCAATATGTGGGGAAAATGGAAAGTTCATGAGGCTTTATAAGACGATATTGCTTTCATGCATGAACTGATAGTTTCACAACAGTAGATCCCAAATGGGTTCAACATTAGTGAAATACATGCAGATTATTCAATTATTTTTCAAAATTAGGAAAATCGGCAAAACGAGCCACTTTTCGAAGTCTGCATAAGTCGACATACACTTCATTCGATTTTCCAGAACTTTTCATAATATTTTAGTGCATTGATTTGATCTAATGTGCAGCTATTCCAAAAATCGATTTCATCAATGATTCTTCCAGTATGTAGGGAACATGGTCAATAACTATGTTTACACAAGACGACATACTCTCCATTCAGTTCCCCGGACAGTTCCATAACAGTGTATTGCATTTTTAAAGATTCGAATTCGCCCAAATTTCCAATACCACATGGCATATCTAGTACTTTCAGCATGTGGGGAATATCAGGCAAAATTGACAGTTCATGACGTTTTTACAAGACCTCCAATGGATTCTCCAGACATTTCAACAATAGTATAGCACAAATGGATGCAATATTATCAGAGCTAATATGATAAACGTGTGATTATTCAATTTTCCTTCCGAAATTTGGGGAAAATCAGGCAAAATGAGCCACTTCCCAGGGTCTGACCAAGATGAAACTATCACCATTCGATTTCTTGCATTATTTTACATAAGATAAGCTGTTTTACAGGGCACTTATCCAGCGAACTTTAATTAGTTGTGATTTTGAGTCCCATTTTTTCCACTGTGCGCTGTTATATCCACCTTATTTGATGCTGAACGCCACTTCGCTAGAACTGTTTTTTGAGTTCTCTTGTGATTTCTCTTTATGATTGCCCAACATTTTTCAATATAGCGCAATTCCGGCGATTTTGGATGGTTTATCTCCTTGGGTACGATTTGCACACTATTAGCGGTATACCATTCCTGAGCCATTTTTCCGTAGTGGTAAGGAGCGAGGTCCGGCCAAAACAGCACGGAGCAACTATGTTGATTCAAGAAAGGAAATAAGCGATTTTGCAAGCATTCCTTTCCATACATATCTTGGTTGACAGTGCCAGTTGTCACGAAACAGGTGCAAATCGGCTGCCAAACCAAGTACTCCAAGGAACTTGGACATTTTTTTTTCTGCTGCTAGAAATCAGCCTTGATGCATGTTTCATCGTCCACCGATTACGACACAATCAAACTTGTTCAACAAACTCGTGTACAACTTTGGTTGCTGTGTTTTGCATAACACCTAGACTTGGTGTCAGTGCAACCTTATATGCTGACAGTCCGTCTCGTTTTTTTTTTTGCTCTTTGCACTGTTGTGTGAGACTTTTCCAATTTGTTTCCGATATCTCTGGTGGAAAGGATGGGATTGCGTTTTAAAGTGCTGACCATTATTCTTCCGGTCGCTGCGTCTTCCTGGTTTCGGTTTCCTACTGATCCCGGTTTCCCAGTTGTCAGACGTTCTCCGAACACTTTTATTGCATTCGTCACGGTTGGTTTGGCAATATGAAGTGATTTTGCCAAATTCGGCGTGGGAATAATTTGGATTTTGGTTATGCGTGTGCAAAATTTTGATTTTTTGCTTAGACGCCATTTTGACAACTGAATAGAAAATGGCAAGAGCCAAATAGAGTCAACATTCCGTACGCATATATCAACAAAATTAGGGATGTTTAAGTTTTCTAAATGCACGATTAAAAAAAACTACGTCATATTTGAATCGATCAAGTTTTGACCGTTGCATTTTTTACCTTAAAAATCTGGTGGAAAGTAAGCCAAAACAGCTACGGGCGATCATCATGGCGATAGGGAGTCATATAGATTTCTAATTACTTGATTTTTACCGATTTTACGGCTGAATTTTGAAATCGATCTTTTTTTTCGTCATATCCTATAAAAATAGTTTTTCGGAAATGATTGATAATTTTCGTTTGTGTAATAGAAAAAAAAGATCGTAGGGCCATCGTGATGCTTCAACATAGGAAGCAGACGCTTCTGTAGAAACTCCTTGATCTAGATCTCCCCGTTTACAGTACCAGTAGTCACGAACGGCGCACTTCGTTTGCCACATGAGCAGATCTTTTACCAAATCATGTATTTCTTGGCAAACTTTGAAAGTGTCTGCTTTCTTATTTCCTCCGGAACCTCAAACTTGTGCTGGGCGGTGAAGAACAGTAGCCCCGGAAGCTGCCAGAAGTCCACCTTGACGTAACTCTCATCATCCATTACCAAGTCGTTTGTTAATCCCCCCCCTCTCTCTCTCTCTCTCTCCACTGTAGCTACAACCCTGGTACAGCATCCACCATACCACTAAGGTCAACCCAGACGAGACGACTGTGTAGCTATTGTCTCGGGATGATCATCTGTTCGATTGCTACAATAGCACACCGACAATCAGCACGAAGATCCAGAGGCAATAACTCTCTTGACGGGACAAACAAACAATGACGTCACCCCTCAAGCCCTAGTACACGGGTCAACAATAGAAACCACGCTAAACCAAAATTGGACCCCGTAACTAAAATCACCCCTACAAGAGCATTTAATAACATTGAGTTTTGGAGTGGTCTGTCGAAGTGGGTACTCCGTTATCCAACAGTGGCTCAAATTCAACAGTTTGTCACCCGTTTTTGAGGACCCGGAAAGGGAAAACCATATTTGTAATCTGTTAAATACAGATTTGTATGGGAGCAAAAGTAGTTCATTTTTAAGTGAATAGTTTTATACTAATAGCACTTAAGTGAAAATTTAATCAAAAACATTTGTAAGGTTTTCTGATTAAATGGTGTATAAATGAAATCATTCTGTTCCGTCAAAAGAGAATTATGAGCGTTCAAAAACCTTTCACTTTTGCGTAACGCTCTCATTTTTTTAAATTTTAAAATTTCACCCAGTAAAAAAGAGAACCGTGGTTCTACGTTAACAAAAAATCTTTCCAACGCTTGATCCCGTCCGGAAAGTAATTTTCCGGAAGGTCTGCAAAATACTCCTCCGCGGCGTCGATAATTTCCCCGCGCGGCTGAATTTTTCATTGATGAGCTATCTTTTGAAATTTGGGAACAGACAATAGTCTTCCCGCTGCGGACTTGAACGGTAGTGGAGTTGCGGCCATCACGAAACTCTCGAAACCCTTATTTTACGTCTTAATCTGACGGAGTATTTGCCCCATAATACCTATCCAATTCGACATGGAGTTTTCATAAGGGCCAATGTCGCAAACGTAAACAATGGCTTCTTCTGCAAATTTCTCGAGAATGCTAACTTAATCATAGTGAATTACCACGATGATGGTTCAGAAAAGGAATTCCCCTTTACAATAGAAGTGGTCGTTTACTTGAGCGAGTTTGCATTTTCGAGCAATTTGTGGAATAAACCATTGTTTAAAATGGCCCTACGATTTTTTCTTTTGTTTCCTTCGCCGTTTTGCCTCTCAAAAAATAATGTTTTATGAAAGAACGAACACCGTTTTTATCCATATGTTTGAAATTTTGCAATTTTGCATACGCCATACAACAATGTTTGCACTCTTCCACACAATAGACTAAAGGGCGAACACGAAATTATTGCGACACATTCAACAGGGCATAACTTTTTTACCATTGGGTAAAAATCAACCAAATTTTGCACACTTTCTCTTTGATGTGTATTGTTTACATGCTGTCAAACTCGAAGTCGTGTTTTTCGATTCAACGAAAATGGAGGTGAACCAACGCGAGTCGAGAGAACAAATTCTTTCCAAACACCTGGAATTTCCTGACCTGTCGCACCGGCAGTTGGGAAAAATGTTGAACATTCACCATTCAACCATCTCCAGAGTGTTGAAGCGGTTCCAGGAGCGGTTGACGTTGGACCACGGCAAAGGAGCTGGAAGAAAACCGGGACCGGAGAACAAAAAGACGGAGGGAAAGGTGAAGCGGATGATTCAAGCAAATCCCAACGTCTCAAGCCGTGATTTGGCTAAAAAGATCGGCATGTCGCAGAGCTACGTCCAGAATGCAAAGAAGAGAGCTGGACTACATACATACAAGGTACAGAACTTCCCAAACCGCGATGAGCGGCAACAATCGACGGCTAAAACTCGGGCACGGAAGCTCTACGAGAAGATGCTGACAAAATATGGCTGCTGTGTGATGGACGACGAAACGTATATAAAAGCCGATTTTAAGCAAATTCCGGGGTTGGAGTTTTTCACCGGCAAGAGCAAGTTCTATGTGGACGACAAATTTAAGAAGAAGAAAATGTCGAAGTTCGCCTCCAAATATCTCATTTGGCAGGCCATCTGCTCTTGCGGACTGAGGAGTGAGCCTTTCGTGACAAAGGGCACAGTAAATGGCGAGATCTACAAATCTGAGTGCCTCGAGAAGCGCCTTTTGCCGTTCTTGCAGCAGCACGACGAAACTCCGCTATTTTGGCCAGATTTGGCATCATGCCACTATTCTAAAAGTGTCCTGGAGTGGTATGAGGCCAATTCTGTCCATTTTGTTCCAAAGGACATGAATCCGCCAAACTGTCCGGAGCTGCGCCCAATGGAGCAGTACTGGGCAATGATGAAGCGGGAACTTCGGAAGAGCAAGAAGACAGTCAAAGACGAGAAGGACATGTTAAGAAAATGGAAAAAAAAAACTGAGAAACTGGTACCGGATGACACTGTAAAGACTTTGATGGAGGGCATCAAGCGAAAATGCGTTCAATTTTACACTCAAGGCTCCATCGATTAACTTTTCTTTTGATTTTTGAAGTAAATATATGTATAAAACTACCCTAAAATTTTGGTTTGATTCTAAACATTATAAGAAAATTGGCATGACATTTTCGGTGTCGCAATAATTTCGTGTTCGCCCTTTACATTCAGGCGTTATTTGACTTAAATGTACAAGAAATATTCCATTAATTTCTGCCAAATCTAGCATCCCCTTGATATGCATAAGATATCGCAGAAAATTAAATATTTCCCTCTATCTGTGTACATTCTTTAAGTAGAACGCATTACGGACTTTCAAATTTTTAAAGAATCGATTGGACAGAAATGTCATACAAGTTTATAATTTTATCGAAAGTAATACCATTTATCTAATTGCTGTAGCTCTCTCAGGGGTGAACCTGGGCGAATCTTGCTTTATGATTCTGAAAGTTTGAAGAAATTATAATGTTGTACATGGAAGATAACAGCGGGGACCTGTTAATATTGGGAAAATACAGTTATTATGCTGTGTTTTCATCCTATTTTTGTACACAAACAAAAAAATGACACTTTGGAATTACGGCCAATCCCTCATATGGAGCAGTTCTACTATAAATTCTAAAGAATTATATAACTTTTGATTTCCGGGATATTGCTTGTTATGTGTCAGAACACAACTCCAAAAAAGACAGTGTCCTTCGTTTAAATCTGATAAAAATTGCTCCCAAATAAGTATGCCTTCGCCCCATTCTGTTTAAACAGCTAAGTAAAATCACTAGTACCAAAACTCATACTATCAAACCGAAGGCAACAACCGCAAGCTGTTTACTTTTGGTTTCACGTTCACACAGATTCTGCAGGAACGCATCTGGCGCCAGATAAACCGGTGGCTGTTTACAGACCGCCCTACAAACCACAGAAACGCATCAGGTGTTACTGTTGACATCTCCATCTCGGCAGGTGTACCAGAAGTTAACCAATCTATCCGTCCATCTACACACCAACGTGTCGTGTCTTGTTGATAGATCCAATAACGGAAGCAGGCCCGCAGTCATGCTCCAGTGAAGTCTTTCTGGTGTGTGCACTTACAGAGTGCTCTATTTTCTTGCCCTCTAGCCTAAACCTAGATGTACACATTCCACACTGTTGTGACATCGAACATTGTCCTACATATGTACATGGTCATATACATACGAACACCAACCGGTGATATGTCGCTCCATTATAGTGCTTCCACTCGACGTTGAGTGTGATGAATTGCATCAAGAGCACCCGTCCATTATGAGCCAAGTTCTTCCAAAGTGTGACCTTGTGCTGCAAACTGCCGAAGCCCCTAAGCACGCACCTAATGAGCAATTTCGCAAATAATCTATAGACAGTAGTGTGAGAACGAATTAAGGACCAGAAGAAACACCAGAACAGCAATTTTTATGCTGATTGATGCCGAAGAGTACTCATTTCTAGAAGCACCTCTGCCTCATTCATGTAGTAGCCCTTAATGCCATGTCGGTTCAATGGAAAAGGCATCCGATGAAGGTCACCCCATTCGCGACAAGCCTTTGTTCCGCTACACTTGTGACCGCTGATGATTCCATATTCGGTAGCACACTCGGTTCCTTTATTGTTGCAATACTGAAGAACCCGTAGGAAGCACTCAGCCTGAATGAGGATTGCCACTTGGGTGGCAATAGGAGAGCACACTCTTCACGACGATGAAGTTTATTACTGGTTTAATGCTGCGAATGATTGGAAAATGAACATCACCCCGTTCAAGGTGACAACCATCCCAACAACGTGAAGTGTGTTTCGCGGAGCAATTTAGCCCATCATGAGTCTGTCTAATCATCCCATCATGATTGGTGGTGGAGCAACTTTTCCTTTTCCTTGGTCTGCTCCATACCTACCTACACCTACTTTGATTGGAAGCCACGAGGGAGAGCTTCGACAAATGAATCCATCAATAGCAGAAGCGAGCGTGCGGATCGAGTGGACGACCATCGGCGCGCGGAAGAAGAGGGGCTCCGAGAACGAAAAAAGCTGTTATGATGACTCAACCGAAAGCTGTCCGACTCACGGCAGATGGGAAATAGGAAACACACACACACACACTCAAAAAAAAAAAAAAGAGTTCACAGTGCTATTGATTAGTAAATGACAAAGTAAATGCTTAAACGGGCGTTCAATGGCGGCATAAGCATGATGGTGCATGCAATTAGGCACATCAATCTGCAGAGAAAAGGAATCGATTAAGGAACGTTTGTCAAGCAAAAAAGAAGTAGAACAATCGCATAGGTTATATCACAGAACGGAAGTATATCTTGAACGGCAACAACTGATGAATTTTGAGTGCCTTTAGTCACGACATCTTGCGGTTGAAGTCACACACTTTACACGGAAAATAATTAATTCAGCTCCAAGCATAGACAAGATTTTTAGACCTGCTGGTTGAAAGTACACACAGTCCTTCGGAACTTTTGGGAATCTCCTGAAATTTGTAAAAAAAATCCTTCTGGAACTTATAGGCAGTTATTTATTAGGCAGCAAAGTTGTTTCCTGAGCTTATTCTTTCTAAACTTTAAATAAATCCCATCCTGAACACGGAGGAAATTTTTACAGAAACTTTGAGAAAGTTCTTAAGAAAATTTCCTTCAATCCTTAACTTCTGAGAAGTCCTGAACTTTTGAAATATTTTCTTCTGAACTTCGGAGAGGATTGTTCCGGAATTTTTAGATAAATTCTTGCTCAAACCACTCGGCTCCTCCTTTGCTTCTGTAAACTTTCTTTCTGTATTTTGGAAAGGTTTCTTCCTGAATTTCGAGAAAGCCTCTTTCTAAAATGTTCTCTTCTGTACTCCGGAAAAGCTTGTTAGCACTTCTGGAAAGTCCATCCCTGAACTTCAGAGAAGTCTTCTCCTGAACTGTTGAGACGAACCGTCTTGAGTTTTGGGGACATTTGTTCCTGGTTTTTGAGAAAATTATAGGTACTACATCTCTCTAATTTACATTTTTGACTCTTTCGTAGTTTTCTATGACCGTGTACTTTTTGTTCGGAACTATCAAAAGATATGTTGTAGGGTTCCACTAGAAATATTTCACGATAGACAAATCTTTCAACAGAAATGCCAAACGCTGTCGATCAGATCTTGTTTTTTGTTTACAATTATTCTTTTTCGTTGTTAAGTGTGATTATTATAGTATTATATACTATCAAAAAATAGTATGACGTAGCACTTTGCGAGCATTTGTTTAGCGTGCGCAAGGAGAGCAGTGGTATTAGTGTCATGAGCGAATTTTGCGCATTTCACTAATATTGTTGTGGCTACTGGGCCAGACCTTATATAGACGTCAGTTGCTCCGCAGGTACTCCCGAATCATATATCTAGGAATATTTGTTTCAATAGGGCGAATCTAACAATGAGAGATTCTCTCCTCTTGCGCTTTCTCTCATTTATTACAGCGCTATTATAAAAAAAATTGAGAGATTCTCTAGTACAGATAGAAACACAATAGTGCTGGCTAGCATACTCTACAAATATTAGAATGAAAAACGTAAAGCTGAATCGAATATGAATGAAAGAGAAAGTAATCAAAGAGAGTCTCTCAATGTTAGATTCATCCTAATGAAAAAAAACCTTAGATATGATGCGAATGCAATTATTGTAGCATATCTATCGAATTAGCACCCTTCATCTGGAAATAATTTTCATCGCAATTTTTACACAACGCGTGCGAAAGCGGACAGGAGCAACGAAGCACGCAATAGATGCGGACGCGGACCACAACATTGACAAATTTCAAACGACGACGACTTGCTTTGTGTTGGTGGATTTGACAGTTCAACAAATTTTCATTGTAAAAAAAATACTGCTAAATTTATACACTTAACCGACACACAACACTTTCAAATAAAACGAAGAACTATCATTGTAGATAGTTTTACTTTCACTTTAATAAAACATAAACACTTTTCAGAAGAAAAGTCCAAAAATTTTAATAAAACAAGATTTGTTTTTTATGCGTTGCAAGGTAGTTACATGAAGATTTGATCCTCGTCGAACCAATATATAAATATAAATAAATAGATATTTTTAAGTAAATGATCTAAAATAGACTTCCCCAACACTTCACACTTAAGCAAGTGGCAAGCCAGCCCAGGAGGTTGAAAGCCACTCTAATAAAGCTAGAAAAAAAAATCACTCTTAAGCATTTGGCGAAGACTACAATACTTCTTTTCAATTAACGTTTGCATTAAAAAAAAGAACTTTTTTCGGATGGTGATAAAGAAAAAGCTAACAGTACATCCACACTGCAGTTTATATTACGTGATATAGAGTATCTTGATAACAAATGACATGTACATTATTTCCAGTGAAAACTAGATGTATAGTTGCTGATATCAGGATACTCTATATCACGTAATATAAGCTGTAGTGTGAACGTACTATAAGACGATAATTGTTTTTGAAAAATTTCCTATATAAGGTAATTATTTGAGCTTATAGATACTGTACAGTGACCATTCGTTCATTGGAACATATTTACATTGCAATGAGCAAATGGCATTCGCTCATTGCAACATTTGACAACGTCAAATCGACTGTCAAAAACTCGTGAACCACAGATCGTAAATGACAGATTACTACTGGACATTTGCATTTGCATGACAGTTAATTGCTTTTTAATCTAATCTAATCTAATCTAATCTAATCTAATACAAACGCAGCCAGTACTAGAAAGCATCCTGGAAATAATTGGGTTAGATGACGCCCAATTATTTTTTTTTTGTCAATATTGATGCTTGCAGCATATCAAAGACATGATACAAGCATCAAAGCGGCCAGGCCTACTGCGTTGCATTTACCGCAAAAGATGATTCTGTAAAATGAGTTGGATTCAAACAAATGTATTTGAACTACAACGCATTTTGTGAATCTACAGGGGAGGAAGGATGCGTGGACATACCGTACCATACGCTCCGAGATAAAAATAATAAAATAATATTAAAATAAATCATGAAAATCCAAGTAATGCTAAAACTGGTAATAATAATAAAAATAATGAAGAATCATTATGCAATGCCATGTAGAAAAATGTACAAAATATAGTGAAGGGCTATTATAATGTATAATGATAATAATAATTACACATGTCTGCAGATTGTTGTCCTTTCTGCAGTTGTAGAAGGGATTGACCTAAAAGCCTGGATAATGCTATGATAGCCACGAGAAAATAATGATTTTTTTGTTTTACAAAACTTGGAAACTTAATGAGTGACCTGAAATTATATATAAATAATAGTATATCTAAAATGTTGATTTGCTGTTCTGTTACCGCTATACTCATTTGTGGTGAATATCATAGGTTCAAATGATGGCTAGTCCACAAGTCCACATCCACTGGTTGGTCACTGATATCATCTCATCTAATTCAAAACAAACGCAGCAGAATTGAACAGCATTTTATTTAATGTGTACATAACAGTTAAAAATCCACATCCAGAAAATTTAATATGATTAAACTAAATAATAAACAATGACATGATGAAAATAAAACAATGTAATAATAAAATACTAAATATTTTTGTTTTTTAAATGTAAAACATGTATTCTCAAAAAACATCTGAAATCCACTGCGTTATTACTGAAAAGAAAAATATAGCTATGTATTAATATCATGAATGTCTTGTTAAACCTGAAAACAGAGTAGATCATTATAACTATCATAGTTTCCATAAGAAGACGTATGATGTTTTCCTTAATCTGAAAAGCCTCAGATTACTTTTACAGGCATTCTTTGAAAAGTTTTACTTTTATTCTTCTAGTAAAATTCCAACAACAGCAGTATAAGTGATCGAAGAGCCCGGTTTGATCGCTCCTCATAAAAATGGCTCATCCAATCACAATTCCAAATTTATTTATATATATATATATACATAATCCATCGTTTTGCCTTTCCCATACCTAGACAAATTAACTGTATTGCAAAATACTACACAGTACACAACGAAAATACTTACTGAGGTGTAGAAACCGCAATTGAGCAAACTTAATGGCTGGCCCACAATTGGTACTTTGCGGATGCGTTTGCGTGAATTTGACAGTTTTCCCATAGGTTTTTTGTCAAATTTACGTCAACGCATCCGCAACGTATCAATTGTGGGTGACCCTTAAGAGCTTCCGAAGAAAACCGCGCTAAATGTGACTGCGTCTAAACGTTTGCAACGCAACGGAAGCAGGAAATCTGGCGATAAGTCTTCTACGACAAGTAAACAACGCTAGAAAGCTGTTATTAGTGTGTGTAAGCAAGGCAATGGATCTCACTACTACATGCATATAATATTTGATTTTATAAATGCGACTAAAGGATTGCAACGCACCGTATCTTCGAAGACTTATTCACACCTGTGAAACAAAAGAATATGAAATTAGTTATAACAAATTATTTTTAATTCATACATATTTTCGCATAATTTTTTAGCAATTCATCGACGGTTTCCCAAAAATGGTTTCCCCGGAATTTCCGTAAAAGTTTGTGACAATACGCTGGAACGATTTCCACGCTTCTTCCTCATCTGGTGTCGAAACTGTATTTAATGCGAAATCATTGAGCAGTTTTTTTTATTTGTGGGCTAAGAAATACACCTTCCTATATCTTCGCGTTAGATAAATTTGGAAATACTGGTTTAAAGTACTGGAATGCTGGCCCTGCTTTTTGCAACGCTTTGACGAAATTTTTGAATAGCCCATGCTTTATATGTACTGGTGGAAATATTGTGCGTTCTATTTCCACGAGGGGATCATTTTCAACGTTTTCTTTATCAACTATAAAATTATTCAGTTTTGGCCAATATTTTCGGACGTAGCTCGACTGTCCCATCTGCACAAAAAACACATATATTTTGTGTATCTCTGTTGCAATCCACTTAACATGGCAGCAATTTTTAATCCTAGAGAGTTCGAGCTGTTTAGTGCAATTATTTGTATAATTTTTTTATAAAACCCCAGCCTTTAACTCCTTGTCAGCATCTGTCCTAAGTTACATTTTTCAATGACCTTTGTTCAGTTCAAAAGGTCTGATCCCTAGCTAAATAATATGTTGTTAGAGTCAGTGCCTTGATCACGGCTATCGTATAGAACGTACATTTAAATTATAATATATATTTGCATTATCTGCGCCTGACAAATCAGGACATATTACTAGTTGCTCACAATCATGATCAAAACACTCACCCTTTTCGATAATGATTGGAACAACAAGATTATTAAGAATACGAAGTGTGTAGGTATATTTGCAGTTTATTCAATGACAATTAGAGAGTAACCAGCAATGAAAGAGTTGTCAAGCAAATAAAAAGTGCACTTTTTGTCGTTTCCCTAAATTATTTGAAGGAATTTGTAGATTGTTCCCAGCTTCGTATAAGAGTGAATTGCGGCTAAACCCGCCAGTAAGACACCTCTTTTCAGTGCTCTTCAAATAAACGTACTACGACGTGGCAATTTAAAGAAAGTAGAGTGTGATACTATCACTGCTGATCATGTTCTTAGTCTCCCATGCTGGCCTTTGCATGGGATTAGCTCCTCTCACCTACGACAAGGTGACAACCATGATCTTCGAGAGGGCATGACAGTTAATTGCTTTTTTAATTGCAAAACGCAAATTGCAAAATTAGTGAAGTTGCAATAAAAAGACGTTGCAAAATTGCAATAAGCGAATGGTCACTGCATATAGACCGGACAACAATTGTTTTATGCAGCCAAATGACCTGTCAAAAAATGCAGCCAAACGGACTGTCAACTTTTGATTCACTTTAAAGTATTGTGATCAAGTATTGTTTTGACAAAAGCCAATTATGAACAAATGAGAGATTTTCTACTTCCATGTTCAGTAAATTTAAGTATTTAAAAAGTAACTGGATATATTTGTAAGAGAGAAAACAAATTATAGTATTTTGTACTTACACTGCACAGCGTATGGCTTCCTAGAATCTGAAAATCTGCCGAAAGGCCGCAGAATGCAAGCCATTTCTGCCTCATATTATCTTTCTTTGGAAACCGGAAGAAACCCACAGAATTCACATCACATCGCGAGTTATTGCCACAATTTCGCTCCTAACAATTCATTTTTTGGACGGACCTTTTTACTATGCTTTTTAATGAATATCTTCAAACGGAAGCAAAACAAACTACCCACATCGAAACCAAATCTTGTTTTAGGCTATTGCGCTGTTTACTTCAAGTTTGTACATATACAAGTGGTGCCAGATCAATTGCTCAAATTTATGACATTTTTTCAGAGTTGGCAGATTGTATGATTTTAGCGTTGTCCGGTCTATATACCAGTGTCTATATTTCAGCTTACTTGCAAAAATTCTACGCCCTTGCGAGTTACCTTCCGGCAGTTAACAGAAACATTCGCTATGGTGGACGAAAACATGCGTGTAGGCATGTTTTTGAGTTCTTTCTTCGTTTTATTTAACAATTCCAGTTAAAGTAACGCGACAAAATTGTTGGAGTAGATCTAACGCTTCAGGTTGGCCCAAAAATTCTCGATGGGACGCAGCTGAGGGACGTTGGGCAGGTTCGCTGTCTTGGGTACCACATCGATATTCAACCGCTACATCTCCTCCAACGATCAGATTCGGCCAGAACACCGTGTCTTCGCCCTTATGGTATTTCTTGATGAACGACGCAACTCCGGGCAGGCATTTCGTACTATAAATTTTCCAGTTCACGGCTAGTCCGAGCGAAAGAAGAGCGTCTTTGACATCCCCTTCTAGCTGGTTGTCAGCCACAGCAGCACCTTCTTCGGGGAATTTGGTGTGTGAAATGAACTTCACCTCGGAGCTCACTTCCTTCGTGCAAAATACGTAAAAATAAGTGCCCTGCTAGCCGTGGCCGTCCAGGGTGAGATAGGTCTCGTCGTCCATCATCACCGCCACGTCGCGATTCGCCGAGAAAATCGAGTTGGTCATCTTATTCAGCCGCTGCCACTGCATCATTGCCTGCAACTCCGAAACCAGTGGACGCGACTTCCACTTCCTGAAATGTATGTTCATGTTCGTCAGGTACTTTTTCACTGTTTGTCCGGATGAACCGACCTTCCGGACAAGCGCGCGCAGCGATGTAGCCACTTTTCCCTCGGTCTTCCTCTTCAGCATCCTTTGGAGCTTCTTGTCGCTCAGGGTCGTCGGCCGTCCAGAACCGGGCTTTCTTTCGATGCTCTAATTGTTGTCTAATAATGCCAAAATGTTGTAGATGCCGGAACGTCCACCATGTGCTGCACAATGTCCGTTTTCTACGCAGAGGGGTGGCGTTCTTTGAACGCGCTCACTTCTGAACGGAGTTGCTTCACTGTTTTTGCCATCAAGGTTAGAGTTCGACTGATAGAGCTGTCAAATTTGGTATGCTGACTCATGGGTTACTATGATTGATGCTGCATGGGTTGTCAGTGTGGATGAAGGTAAACCCATGAAAAATCGTAATTTTGGTCCAATGCAAACGTTAACAAACCCCTGTTTTATTCAACCACTTTGACAACTGATTCCACGGTTGAAAATAATAAGCAATTTAATTTAACACATATAGCTTGCCACGTTTGTAATAGTGGCTAACTTGCAATGTGAAATCAATCAGAGTATTTCCAGTCAGAATGGCTGAATAATATGTAACATTTTAATCGGACTTTTTTATTCTGAACTGAATTTTTCAACATGCTTCTTGTAAACTAAGAGAGCATGAGTATTTCCATAGAAATCGTTAATTGTAAAGAAGATTTCTATGAACCTCGTCGATTGACTAAATTTGTATATTGTAAAAATGAGGACAGTATCCATACACCTCCTCCTATGGGACTTAGTATGGGAGTTAACTGTCACTTAATCTTTTCAGTGTCATTTAAAAAAATTAATCCTCTTTTTTTGAAAATGGTGATGAATCGTCTAGGAGTGATAGCAAAACATGATTTGGTGCTCACAACATAAATCTTATTCAACAGAATATATAATTAAACATCCCAAATTCTGAAAACGACGCTTGCATTTCAGCATTAATGTTAGACCGTGCAATATCGTAGTTGCTTCTCCTTACCTGATCAAAACTAGTGTAATTGCACAGAGAACCACATAGATGGAGCTTGGGAGTAGCTTTACATCTTCAATGTACAAGTTCACTAGTTCATTCTATTTATAGATCACTACCGGCGCCGGCCACGTCCTCACGATCTTTGGGGAGGGGGGGAAGAAGGATCATTAGTTTGATAATCGTTCTTACTAGAGACCGTGATCACCACTGCATCTCTACAATTGCCAAGGGAAGGATAGTTATGTTAGTGAGGCAGTGCTTTTTTAGATCATGGATGCACCGTGGTAAGCGAAGCGAACAATGAAAGAAAGCGTAGTGATGATAGAAAGTGGCAAGTGACAAAAAAAGGAACGGAACGGGCCTGGAATTGAACTCCCGACCATCTGCTCAGTAAGCACAACGGGTAACCACTGATCTACCCAGCCACGTCAGTCTTTTACTCTCTTCATTTATTGTGAAAAAACTTGACGAGATTAGAAGAAATAGCGGCATTAGCATGTCTAATCATTTTTCTTAACCTATTATTGGCAGGGGAGAAAATGAAACCGTGAAGTTTTTTATTGCGAAGCCGGTATCTGGGACATGAAACATTACGCAAAATGTCAAAATTTAAGGACTTTAGTATCCTCATGACGATAAGACATGCAGAAGCCTACATGAAAAAAAAATCGGTTGCGTAGCCCCTTAGCCTTGGAATGGATTATTTAGAACTATCGGAAGCTGAAATACCTCTTTTAATTTGTTCAAAACATTCAGCGGAATCTCCTCATAAAAATCTTTTAGGTGATTTAAGTTATTTCTTTTTAATTACGTTCTAATTGGTTATTCTATACTTTAATATGCGTGTTTCGTCTACTACTTGCAGTCCTTCCCAATTCCAAGAGACAGTAGTGTCTGAATTGTAAGGTTTCTCTGTGATTGTAAACGTAATTTTCACAGAAAATTTAGGGAAAAACTGTCAAATAAATGCCACCACAAACGCAACGTTTCTATTACCCATTATAAAGCAATACCGGTGCTGGCCGTGCCCGAATACTGGTCAAGTAGGAATGGGGGGAACGTGTTGACATGATACTCGCTTTGAAGGAAGCCGAGAAATCCTCTGCACTTCCACGAGAAATCATTGGGATGTTGATAGATGGGGAAAGGTTAGCAGCAGGGTTCGAGCTGTTGTAAAATAGCATACGCAAAGCTACCGTAATGTTAGCTGTCTGATATCTGCATTTTTGTTGTTTGTAATATTATTAGAAGAACGCACTGAAAATGCTTAATTAAAACTGTTTACAAATCGATAAGTGTACGAATTTTCGAAGCGTTTCATCATCCTCGCTTACTCCTGCTTCAGGACTATAATAGTCCTCACTCTGGTGATTGAATCATCTTCATCCAAGTTCTGCAGTTCCATCTGATAACATTTCGAAACAACTTTAATTAAGCATTTTCAGTGCGTTATTCTTATAACATATCAAGCAACAAAAATGCAAATATCAAACAGCTAGCATTATGGTAGCTTTGCGTATGCTATTTTACAACATCTGTGCATTCAGACAGCCAATGTACTGCTGGAAGAATCTTAAATGCAAGTATGATGCAGAATTAGTGCCTATTTCAATGCTTATTGGTTACCTGGAAACATTGAAGTTTATATTGGGCAAATATTAAAACCGTTCCCATACGTTCTATATAGCTTAGAGGATAAAGACGCGGTATGAAAACACGTCGATCACAGCAGCGAGTTCAAATCCCATCCTAAGAAATGTAAAAACCGCAGCGAATTTGAGTTTCCCCTTTCATACGAAAAATAGGTAGGTCTGAACAGAAAGCAAACGTTCATCATCATCAGTACAGGAGAAGGAAAAATTATAAGAGGCAAAACAGGAAAATGAATAAGATCTAAAATTGAAAATGGACTTTTTTTCCTTCGCATTCTCAATCAAGCATTTAATCTAAATCATTCTAAAAGCTAAACTCCCCAGCAGCAGAACAACATTTCAACTGCTGTCATCTAGCTGTCATTTGCAAACGTTACCAATACATGCTACCAATGAATGACATAAACGTCTTCTTTTGGTGGGGTCCAGCCTAGGGGTAAGACAGCTCTACTCTGAGTTGCTTTGATGAACCGAGTAACTCGCGAGTAACTCAATATAGCTTGAAATCAAATCATTATTCATCGTTTATTATCGGCTGCCAGTGGTTTCGAAAAAGTTTGACTTCCCAACTTGTTTGGAAACATTGTGGAGCATTCTGCAAATGGCAAAAGAAGGCGGCAAACAACGGTAGAGCTCCTACTCAAGTACAATGATGAGGCAGGATAGCAATATGAATAGATTCGTAATTTGCTAAACATCGATTCTGAGAAGCTTAAAGCTTGTGTCGGAGTGCAGCGGACTGGAGCTCAAGTTTGTCTCTTCTTCTCCTACCCTTGTCCCAAAGCACCAGTGTCTTAGTCTGGCTGTCTGGTGCAGAATGATGCTGTATGTGAAAAATTGCAGATCAAGCCAAATTGAGTGCGGGTTCAAACAAAGTTTGAGTTAATTGGAGACGTAAAAAATAACTTCGTATCGAAAAGTGGAAAGCCATACATGAAGAGTGGTAAAATACGAATATAAACATTGCCTCGAGCATATCAGATATATGTATATTAGTCAGAACGCAGCTTGTTTTCCTAAACAATGAAAATAGCTAGTTTCCAATTGTGCTCACTAGAGCTAATGTACTAGCGTCGGTTTGTTTGACAGTTGCTGTGCGAAAACAGAGAGCAACAAATGACAGTGCTCGCTTGTTGAGCAATGAGAGTTACTCGGAGATACCTCAAAAGCAACTCTGAATTTACTCGCGATGAAGAGCTGTCTTGCCCCTTGGGTCCAGCATTAAATTGGCCGTATAGTGGGCCAAAATCTGCTTTTGAATAGAATTTAAGTTGAATATAATGCTCATATGCATTATATCGCTTGTCATTAAGACGCATATAGGGCTACTTACGGGCTCTATTTAATGCTTATTAGTAACCTGTGTAGATATTGTCTTCAAAATATGGTAGAAATAAATTATTTGTTGCTTTGCAAACCAGCTCTCCTCGATATCCTCGATGGCCTGCAGGACCTGCTACTGCTGCCGTCAACATCAACCCGGCCATCGCCGACGTGTTGGAAACCTTCCGGTAGTAACATGATATCTGTGTCTTATACACTCTTCTTGCACTGATTAATTTACAAACTAAGCCTGCACATCGAATCAAAATTCACTCTGGCACGGTTGTGGTATTTTCTTGAAAAAACTAGTTCTAGATATTGGCACTAGGTTGCAGGCAACAGAATCAATAAGAAAAATAAACTCGCTTATGACCTCTAACTTTACATGGTTGCTAAACAATACACACTCAATATAAGATCTAAACTAAGAAACATAAAAACACTAGCAGCTTTTGCTACTTAGAATAATGCGGGGAAAAACTTGTGCTATTTAGAATTGATTTAGCACATCTGCATCCAACAATGTTTCTTTTTTTTTGCACTGGCTGAGCGGTACGTGAATTATAAATGTATTAAAAATAATTCTTTACGGAATTCTTACTTCCGAACTTCTGAAAACAGGCAGAATTGGTTGTAGTTTATTGGTCCGAGGTTCACGATAGCAACCGTGTATTCGTGTGCTCTGAATATTTTATTCCATCAGATTGTGGAAAATTCATCCATCACTTCAAAGGTGTAAGAAGTAATCGTATTTTTTTGATGAGATTATCACAGAATAAAGTGGAAAAATCACAAAATGAAGTGTTGTTGGTTTTTTTTTTCAAGTAACCAGAGCATACTGTGATGATCATATGGCAGCAAATATACCACTTATACCAGTTGATTTGACGTTTCTTCAACACTAAAAAAATAGAATGTGTGGAAACAAATAAAATCGAGATACTTTTTAAACAACACAAATGATCACTTTTCGTGTCATTGAATCGTTCTTAGTTGCCCTTCCGTTCCGTGGTTATATTCGTCAAAGAAAAAGTAGACAGTATGGCTTGATTACAATTTTAATAATAGTTCCTATTTCTGCATCAACCATTTATTGACCGTATCAGTTTTCAAGGCTACCCAATCTAATCTTCTAACTTATCTCAAATTCAGTGGAGTGAGATTCTCCCGTCACTAACGCTTCCTTCACCCCGCAACCGGTAATCCGTTTTTCTACTCATGTGCATAAACACTTGCACTAGTATTGGCATCTCGGTCCGGTGATGGTGACTCGTTAACCGCCAGTAACCTCCGGCAGGAACTCCGTGTATGAACGAGGATGTGAAATTGTCGGCATCAACGAACCAGTACTCTCCCATCGGAAAAGAGACGAAGATCTCTCTTCTGGAACCATCGGGAAGTTGCTATGATTTGGCGAAGATGAACTGGTAGTCTCGGTAGGAGTTGTTCAACATACTGCAGTACTTCCTGCTGGGCTACTTCAGTGGGTAGCCGTGGCCATCCGGTTGTTCCCAATCGGCTATAAGCTACCTTCACTCCTCCCTATAAACAAAAGGGAAAATTAGCTTTTAAATCCTCAACGGAATGATCGAGAACTGTCAGGCAACGAGTATTGGATTGTTCAGATCTCTCGGTAAAAAACACAGTTCCGTTCAGGACCGGCGTAGTGCGGTTGCACTTTTCGAACCCGAAGATTGGTCGTATCAACCACAACTATCTCGTAGGTCTGCTCGGAACCGCTGAAGTTCCAGATCTATTGCGTTGAAACACGTCATGGCAATAGATATCACAAGCGCGAGCAGCACAGAATGGATCGGTGGTCCAGCCATATCGGAAGTGAAGTGGTGACAACGATCGATGAATTGAAAATCGAATACCACTGATGACTAGTAGAGACAGAAAAGGTTGATGGAATTCAACTCCGAATGTGGATAAATGATGATAACTTCCTGATCGAGGGTTTAACCATAGTAATTACAGCGATAGGCGACAAACATGCGGCTCGTAAATAATCAGTCTGGAAATAAGTTTTTACTATGTCAACGAAGGGTTCTCTATGTGCATAGGGATCATCTAATGTCGTGATCTTGAAATGTGATCCATGTCCGCATTATGTACGGTATGTCCATCAAGTTTGTAATTCATTTTTTCCTGATGGTTGTATAGTAATTTATGATGCAAAAAGTCGCAGAGGTCACAAGTAAAATTTGTTTCTTGATTCTACTTCGTACAGAAAAAATCCGGTCCAAATACATTGTACAACATAAAGTCATTAATTTCGGAACAAAGTACGGAAACCTGGAAAACAAGGAAGATGGTTCACGCACAAGAGGTTTAATAATTCTTCTGTTACTGCACACCATCAATCAGCGCATTATGGATTTAGTGTTAATTTAGCTATTACAAAATCGAAGGTAATACTTACAAATCCAATCATGGTTTTCAGCAACGAAACTGATTTGTTCTTTTATGAAGATACATTCGTAATTAATTGCACGCGCAACTCTCAAAAGCACGAAGCTTTTGTTGACACAGAAAGAACATTCGTACATTGTAGGGAAACAATGCAAAGAGCTACGAATATTTTGTCACAAATTAAAAAGAAACGTCTCTCTGGTGGTTGCATGTAGGACTGACAGATCTACTTTATCGACTCAAAATGTTATTGTCAAAAAAAAACGCAATCACGTGGAATTGTCCAGCGTTTTTTTTTTATTGTTTCAGTCACGGGGTTCGAACCTGAATATTTGGAAAATGCTGATTCTAAATCCGTGGTTGATCTCACTATGCCAGACTGACTCGTGAGAACAATCTTGATTAATGAGCATGAACATATAGCTCACGACAGAACTTTGATTTTTATTTTGGGATAGATAAATTATTACCGCCTATACCAGCAGAAACAGCATCGTGCATGTGTGCGGTATAAAAGAGAAGCAGCGATTGGCTGGTCATCACGAAGTTCATTTCGTGCATTTTACAAAAAGGTGTAATGATAGCATTTCACCAGATAAAAAGCATTATGAATGTTTCATACAATATACGAACATTTGTTCTATGTACAAAATCCATGTTTACGAAACGCGTGAAAGCTACATTACGAAAATAATACTGTGTGTAAAAATCATAAAGCGTGAGGTTTGTTCTAAAAATCCTGATTTACAAAATTTCATGAACTAGTCTTGATATCATGAATTTGTTCACGAAAGAAGAAACATAATTCATAGACCTTAAAAAGACAGCTCAAAACTAATTTTCAATATTTTTCTATTGATATTATAACCACAATCATCAACTATTCGGTATTCCATCATTGAATAATCATTAACCACATGACACTCAAAATGTTTTAAAAGGTTCCCTGCTCCAAAATTGTTGTTTCCACTAAATGTCCAATGCTAAATCTACTGGACAACGTGTCAGCAAAAAAATTTACACATAATTCAATTAAACCGGATTGTTTATTTCATTAACAATAGAGTTGATTATGATGTTAATCCT